>JAAAKE020000004.1:0-11101 GCA_010014785.2 Anisolabis maritima
AGACACTCATCTTTAAGAGCCACGGTCATAAACTCTGGGAATAGAGACAAAGGCTAAGCATTAGACTTTTTTTCTATGATTCCTTCTATATTTTAAAATCCGACTTATTTTATATACAAAGCACTTTTCAACCCTTTGAAACCGTCAGACGCATGCGCAGAATGTTTTAGGGAACAAAAACGTTCTGCACACGTGCCCGTTTCAAATGGTGCATTGTTAAAAAAACTTTATTTTCTAAAAGATAAAATAATTTCGATTTATATTTAAATAAAGTCTTGTCCCTTGGGGTAGAGGTCACAGCCTCACATACCAAAGGTCAGAGGTTCGTTTCCCATCCAAAGCGACAAAAATTTATTTAAATCATATTGATTCCAAATGATTTAAATAAATATGGATGGGATCTAAATGGCCTCAGATACCGAAAGAATATTAAAAATTTTTTTTTTATTTAATAAAAAATAATTTTTTATAAAGAGTAATTTTCTGAAAAATAATAGCTTTAATTAGATAAGTTGGAAACCGATTGAAACTGTTAGTTCCATCCGTTTTGAAAGACAAAAAGCTGTACAAGTGTCTTCTCAACGTTTCCAAATTGTTCTTTGAACAAAGCTACTATAACTAGATATTGTAATTATATAAACTTTTGGGATTTTTGGAAAATAACTTAATTATTCTCTCTAGCTACATGATTCTTGCTCCCGCTACCATGCAGAGAGAATCTGATCCCAAAATCGCTGCTTCTAAATGTCTGGAAGAAGTTGGATTAGACCCTGACAGCTATCGTATTGGCCACACTAAGGCAAGCAGGCTCGAGAGAGATAGAATTCTGCACGTCCCCCCTGCCCAACCCACCTGCATATTTGGACCATTTTTAATAAATATTTAGCTCAAGATGTACCGGGACGGAGCAACGATAATCCCTTTAACTGCATATGAACATTTCTCCCCTCTTTTTTTTCAACACTGTTTACATTTGAATCATTTAAACAGGGAATGAGACCTACCCCATACTCTTGCACTTGCACCCATTTCCTCTTGTAAATAAACACTGAATTAGGATATGAAAATCCGCTCAGTGTTTAACCCTGCCTGTTTGCACGATAGATACAAGATCCTAGCTCCACAAGCAGTGGTGGCTGCTGGAGAAGATATGAAAAAGATTGCTGAGGTGATTTTAGAGGCCGCAGCATTGGATCCTGAAAGTTTCCGACTGGGTCATACTAAGGCATGTACCTTTCTAAAAAAGTTTTCTTCAGAGTTGTGTAGTATCCATTATTAGAACGTTTTTATTTTTTTGAAAGACGAAGCAGCAGACCTGCGACTTCAGACCACCAAATGACATTGTGGTTCTGATTGTATTTACCTTTTTTGCTCCTTAAAAATCCTTAGATACAAAATCCTCTGCGCCCATCTCGTCAAAGAACCCATCACAGCGGAGAAAGCAACACAAATCATCCTGGAAAATACAAACATCGATCCAGAACAATACCGGATGGGCAAGACGAAGGTATTCCCTTAGTAGAAACAATTTAACTGCTCCTCCTGACTAATTCATAACTTGGGACCACATGAGCATAGAAACTATTTCCAAATCCTAAGCAAATTTAACGCTTTTGTTGTTGTGTATAGAACAGATGTTTTTCGTGCAAATAATATGTAATTTTATGTAAATATTTTTATTTTTATTTTATTTTTTTTTCATTTATATATTTTATTTTAGCCAAATCTCCAAGACTTCTTCAGTAAGTATAACTTCATTTTGCTGACTTGAATCCTTCTCGTTTAGGTCTTCTTCCGAGCTGGTATTCTGGGTCAGATGGAGGAATTGCGTGATGACCGTCTCAGCAAGATCATTTCCTGGATGCAATCCTGGATCCGAGGTTACTTGGCCCGCAAAGAGTACAAGAAACTCCAAGACCAAAGGTTTGTTAGATGGATATTTATTTACTCTCTCCTTTGGAGAGAGACCTTTTCATTTTTCTTATTTAATAAATCTAAATTTTCAAAAAAATTAATTCAATTTTTAAAGAACTCAGTTTAATTATTTCACTATATAAGGAAAGGAATAATTTTATCTTAGGACCGCTTGTTTAATGTAAATACATGCAGAAATAATAAATTCTTAGTTAGTTTTACATGAAACATCCGGTCCTTAGTTCTTAGGATGATAATAATTTTATAAATTATATGTTTAAAAATTTTTTTAAGTTTTTTTTATTATTATTTATTTATTATTATATTTTATTTGACCATGAGTCTCTATTTTGAAATGAAAAGGATATTTGAATAAAGTTTTTTAATTAAAAAAAAAAAAATTAATATTGATTAAACATTTCTTTGATAAATAAATTTAAAAATTTCTCAGGCTTTAAAGAATTGTAAAATTCAATTTGGTTAGGCCCTTTTAAGAGAGTAAATTAGTAAATATTATTGGAACAATTCCTTTTGTTACATGCAGAATTGCCCTCCAAGTTGTCCAACGCAACCTGCGCAAGTACCTTCAATTGCGTACATGGCCCTGGTGGAAACTTTGGCAGAAGATCAAGCCTATGCTCAACGTCACTCGAGTCGAGGATGAGATGAAGGTGCATTTTTTTCTCCTTATATTAATATTGATTTCTCCCCTCTTGATCTCCCTAAGCATCCCTATCCTCCCCTCCATCTTGAACACTCCAGCAATTTGGATTCAACCAATCCGTATCATAGTTATTTCAGGATCTTTCTCCAAGTATCCCGTTACAGAAGTAGGGATGCTTATAGGTGGGGATACCCTAAATATGAAACTCCAGAAATATGGATCTAGTAACGTTGACTCAATGCCAACGTATAAATCCACCCAAAACCCACACAGGAGAACTTGGGGCAGTTAGTGTATTTTTGCAACCGGCTTTCCAGAGAGCTGGTATTCGCGATCGAGCTCTTGTCCCGTCCCGAACCCCGACCTTCCCAGGCCCGACCCCAACCATCATCGATCATGGATCCATTCGACTCAAGTGATATTGCCTTACAGAAACTTGAAGAGAAAGCAGCCAAGGCTCAAGAAGCCTTTGAAAAGGAAGAGAAACTTCGCAAAGAACTTGAAGTTCTCAATGCTAAATTGATTGAAGAAAAGACAACATTGTTGAGCAGCCTGGAAGGTGAGAAGGGCTCTCTCACCGACATTCAAGACAAAGCCAACAAACTCCAAGCTCAAAAGGCTGATCTCGAATCTCAACTTCGCGTAAGTTTCTTCAAGATTTTTTATTTTCATTTTCATTTCCCCATTAATTTATAAAATTTGAAACCAATTTTTGAATTTTATTAATTGGAAATTAGTAAAAGTAATTTCTAAAAATTTTCATATTTACTTTCACTTACTGAAAGGAAATGAAATTAATATTTTTTTGTTATCGTGTCATTTTATATCATTTTTCAAAAAAAAGTAAATTTATTAAATTTAAAAGGATGTCATATGAAATTATAAAAATGAGATAATGATTTTTTTTAATACGAAAATTTCTCTTTTAAAAATGATTAGAAAATTAATTCATCAGGGAATATATTTAAATTCCTTCTCGTAATGCTTTACTCAATCTGAATATTTATAAAATATAAATCATAGATGACGGATTCATTTATATCAAAAGTTATTTTGGATCTCGAGTAAAATTCTAGCTCATTAAATTTGCTATTAATCTCGTCCAGAGTAAATTTAGAGAAAAGTTGCATGGAAGAACAGCGCTCGGCTCATGAATCATATTTCGGTTACGATGTCGTCCAGGAATAAGTTGGTGGGGGGCCGCAGGTAGGCGGATTGAATTCCTCCAGTTTGGCCAAAAGCCGAATGACATGAAGCAGCTGCCGAACTCATCTGATGCTATTTGAAGCACTTGACTCATACGATCGTCCTAAAATCACAAGCAAAATAAATTTTAGATAAAATTAATATCAATTAATTTATTTTTATTAAATTTTTCAAACTTTTCAAAATATTTTCATTGAGTGATGATTTGAATCTGAATAGGTGAAAACTCGGAATGTTTACAATTCTCTTATTTGAAATATCAAAAGATTTGAATTTTCAAACATCAATAAGATAGCAATTTGTAAATATGACAACTTTTAAAAGTATGTTTGTTGAATCAGATTTGGCCAGGTGATAATTATTTTAGTTGGATTGTAGCCAGGAATCTTTTTACTAACAAAGTAGCTTTATTTGAAAATTTTAAAGTAAAGATGTTTGAATGGTCTGTTTATAAAATGTGAGAGGACCAAGCGTTTCTATTTTAGCACGCGACGACGTTTATTCCAGGAGGCTGCTTTATGTCATCGTTTATGAGGGAAGGGGGCGGTGGGGTGGATTGGTATTTGAGGTGATTTGGTGTGAATAGATCAATGAAGCACTCACTATGCAAACAGAGTGGGAAGAATATGGCAGCTGAACGGAAATAACTGACACGATGACAAAATATTCTGGATGGGAGCCAAGGCTCCTCCATGGTAGAGAGAGAGATTTTGTGTAAATATAAAAATATTCCAGAAAAAAACGTAATTTCGATGTTTTTTTTAATGTTTAGGCAGTGATTGAGAAGTTAAGATAAAAGTACTTACATTAAATATTTTAATAGGACACTCAAGATCGACTCCAGCAAGAAGAAGATGCTCGCAACTCTCTGTTCCAAGGCAAGAAAAAGCTCGAGCAAGAGATCGCTGGACTGAAAAAAGATGTTGAGGACCTTGAATTAGCCGTTCAGAAGGTAAGCAAACTTTCGTTTAATCATTAATTGATCCCATCACTAGGCCGAAATGTTAGATGTATTGACATTGTCAATATTGATAACTTTGACGTCAAGGAACATGGCTAATTAAAAATTTATATAAATAAATATGGCTGGGTAACAATATCATTTAATATATATACTGCTTTTGCTTTTAAATAAGGTTTGGAAAAAATTTATATAGATTTAAAAAATAATTTATCGTTTGTTTTCTTTCCAAAGACTGAACAAGATAAGGCAACCAAAGATCACCAAATCCGCAACCTCAACGACGAAATCGCCCACCAAGATGAACTCATCAACAAACTCAACAAAGAAAAGAAGAACCAAGGTGAGACCAACCAAAAGACTGCCGAAGAATTGCAGGCTGCTGAGGACAAGGTTAATCATCTCAACAAAGTTAAGGCTAAACTCGAACAAACCCTTGATGAACTCGAGGACTCCTTGGAGCGCGAGAAGAAACTTCGGTAAATTCATAAGAATATTTAGAATATATTAGAATTGTTTATTGTTGGTATTAATTAATAATTTATTCTTTAGCGGTGATGTTGAGAAGGCTAAGAGGAAGGTTGAGGGAGATCTCAAACTGACTCAGGAAGCCGTCTCTGACCTCGAACGCAATAAGAAGGAACTTGAACAGACCATCCAACGCAAAGACAAAGAAATCTCTTCTCTGGCTGCCAAACTCGAAGACGAACAATCCCTCGTTTCCAAATTGCAAAAACAGATCAAGGAATTGCAAGCCCGCATTGAAGAACTCGAGGAAGAAGTTGAAGCCGAACGTCAAGCCCGCGCTAAAGCCGAGAAACAACGATCTGATCTTGCCCGTGAATTGGAAGAACTTGGCGAACGTCTTGAGGAAGCTGGTGGTGCCACCTCTGCCCAGATTGAACTTAACAAGAAACGTGAAGCCGAACTTAGCAAACTCCGACGTGACCTCGAAGAAGCCAACATTCAACATGAAGGTACCTTGGCTAACCTCCGCAAGAAACACAATGACGCTGTTGCTGAAATGGGTGAACAAATTGACCAACTCAACAAACTTAAGGCTAAGTATGTTTTCAGTTTAATTTTTTCTTTCATCTCATTTTCATTATAATAAAATTTAATAATTTTAAAATTACATTAAATTGAAAAATTTATATTATTAAAATTGAAATCTTTCTAATTTTCTATTTTAGAATTTTGAAAAATTAAATATTTGCAAAATTATCTTGACACTATGTCTATGAATATTTAATGTTTATAAGTTCTTTTTATAATTTCATATATTCATATTATTTTTTAGTTATTTTATTTTACTTTTAATGGTCATTCGGGAAACTCTTTAGTAAGGGTGGGATTCATGATATAAATCCTACAGGGCTGAACACGACCGCGCTTCTATCTCGAGTGAGCTGAACAACACCCGAGGTGCCGTTGACCAACTTGCAAGGGAGAAGGTAATTGTTCTTACCCCCTTTGTTGCCCTGGGAAAGCATGCTTACCCCCTCCCACAACCCATCGAGACTTTGTCAAACAGCAGCATCGAGTGAGAAACATCAGCTCTTCAGATCGTCTATTAGGGTCTTTGATAGAATTGTCCAAATAAAAATGTTCTGTATTCCCCGCAGAGCTGAAAAGGAAAAGTGCCAATTGGGTGCCGAACTGAACGACCTCCGTGCTGGTGTAGATCATTTGAGCAACGAGAAGGTACACATATAAAAAAGACAATAGGCGCGACATTGCTGCTGCTACATCTCGCCGCAACGAACTTAACACAATACAAAGGCTTATTTAAGCTAACATACATTTTGTAAATAAAAACAAAAAATATATAATTTTTTAGTTACAATTACACAAATTCTGCTTATTTTTTTAGTAGATCTCAAGAATTTTTAAGCATCAGCTGCTTTTTAGTAAATCAGCGTAAATATCGCGGGCTTATTTATCTTCAGAGCAAAGAAATGAACGCGGCATGAATCCTTTTTAATTTAACTCTTCCAAACCTCTAATAATCTGCACTAATTTTTTAAAGTAAAATTTATTTTTTATTAGTATCATTTAAAAAAATAAACAAAGAAAATTTATTTATATAAAACTAACAACTTACAACTAAAGAAGAATAAAAAATTCTGAAGTAATAATTCTCATATAATAATAATAATAATAATAATAATAATAATAATCACTTTTTGTTTCATTAAACTCATATTACTAATCTTTATTAAAAATTCAAATAATTATTAAAATTCATTTTTTTCAAAATATCTATAAAAAAATTTTGGTTAATTTTTCTATAAAAATATAAAATGTATTTGGATAATTAATAATTGACTTCCTCGGGAATTCCACTTAGGCCTCTGCTGAAAAGGTAGCTAAGCAACTTCAACACCAACTCAATGAAGTTCAGGGCAAACTTGATGAAACCAACCGCACTCTCAATGACTTCGATGCCGCCAAGAAGAAACTCTCCATTGAAAACAGCGATCTCTTGCGCCAACTTGAAGAGGCTGAATCTCAAGTTTCACAACTTAGCAAACTCAAGATTTCTCTTACAACTCAACTCGAGGACACCAAACGACTTGCTGATGAGGAATCACGGGTAAATTAAAAAAAAAAAAAAAAAAAAAAAAGAAAAAATTGTTATATAATGAAAATCAAATATTATTAATTTATTATTTCTTGCAAATAGGAACGTGCTACTCTCCTTGGCAAATTCCGCAACTTGGAACACGACTTGGACAACATCAGGGAACAAGCCGAAGAAGAAGCTGAAGGCAAAGCTGACATTCAGAGGCAATTGAGCAAGGCTAACGCTGAAGCTCAATTGTGGCGCAGCAAGTACGAGTCTGAAGGCGTTGCTCGCGCTGAAGAACTCGAGGAAGCTAAACGCAAACTCCAAGCTCGATTGGCTGAAGCTGAAGAGACCATCGAATCCCTTAACCAGAAGGTTGTTGCTCTTGAAAAGACCAAACAACGACTTGCTACTGAGGTTGAAGACCTTCAACTCGAAGTCGACCGGGCAACCGCCATTGCTGTTGCTGCTGAGAAGAAACAAAAGGCGTTCGACAAGATCATTGGCGAATGGAAACTCAAGGTTGACGACCTGGCTGCTGAATTGGATGCCAGCCAGAAGGAGTGCCGCAACTATTCGACCGAACTTTTCCGTCTCAAGGGTGCATACGAAGAAGGTCAAGAACAATTGGAAGCTGTCCGAAGAGAAAACAAGAATCTCGCCGACGAAGTTAAAGATCTCCTTGACCAAATCGGTGAGGGTGGCCGCAACATTCACGAAATTGAAAAGGCTCGTAAACGTCTTGAAGTTGAAAAGGATGAACTCCAGGCCGCTCTTGAGGAAGCTGAAGCTGCTCTTGAACAAGAAGAAAACAAAGTACTTCGAAGCCAACTTGAGTTGTCTCAAGTTCGCCAAGAAATTGACAGACGCATCCAAGAGAAGGAAGAAGAATTCGAAAACACAAGGAAGAACCACCAACGTGCCCTTGATTCCATGCAAGCCAGCTTGGAAGCCGAAGCTAAAGGCAAAGCAGAGGCGCTCCGCATGAAGAAGAAACTTGAAGCTGACATTAATGAGCTTGAAATTGCTCTTGACCACGCTAACAAGGTGAGTTTTTGTTTAAATGAGCAAGATTTAGGATCTTAAAAAATAACAGCAATAATTAATTAATAATAATAATAATATTTTTTAGGCAAATGCTGAAGCTCAAAAGAACATCAAACGATACCAACAACAACTTAAAGATATCCAAACAGCCCTTGAAGAAGAACAACGTGCCCGAGATGATGCACGAGAACTCTTGGGTATTTCTGAACGCCGCGCTAATGCACTCCAAAATGAACTTGAAGAATCCCGTCAACTCCTTGAACAAGCCGACCGTGGCCGACGCCAAGCTGAACAAGAATTGGGAGATGCACATGAGCAACTCAATGAATTGTCCGCACAAAACACCTCTATTTCCGCTGCGAAGAGGAAACTCGAATCCGAGTTGCAAACCTTGCACGTGAGTATTTAGAAACATTTTAACTCATTAAAAATACTTTAAATAATTGAATGATAATAATAATTTTGTTGTAAAACAGTCTGATCTCGATGAACTCCTCAACGAAGCCAAGAACTCCGAAGAGAAAGCCAAGAAAGCCATGGTTGATGCCGCCCGGCTTGCAGATGAACTCCGAGCTGAGCAAGACCACGCACAAACCCAAGAGAAATTGCGCAAGGCGCTTGAACAACAAATTAAGGAACTTCAAGTCCGATTGGATGAGGCTGAAGCTAATGCACTTAAAGGAGGCAAGAAGGCCATTCAGAAATTGGAACAACGAGTCCGAGAGCTCGAAAATGAACTTGATGGAGAACAACGCCGACATGCTGATGCCCAAAAGAATCTCCGCAAGAGCGAACGCCGCATTAAAGAGCTCAGCTTCCAGGCCGAGGAAGACCGTAAGAACCATGAACGTATGCAAGATCTTGTTGACAAATTGCAACAGAAGATCAAGACATATAAACGACAAATCGAGGAGGCGGTATGTATTTGAATATACATGGGATAAGTTAACATTTATAAATACTTATGCATTAATAAACTTACTTTAGGAGGAAATTGCCGCTCTCAACCTTGCCAAGTTCCGCAAAGCACAACAAGAACTCGAAGAAGCCGAGGAGCGTGCCGACTTGGCTGAACAAGCCATTGCCAAGTTCCGCGCGAAAGGACGAGCTGGATCAGCTGCACGAGGACTCAGCCCTGCGGTAAGTAATTTTATTGTTTCTTAATAAATTGCCATCTGCTCTTCTTTCTCTTTCTTTTTCAAATAAGAGCTAAACTATAAACTTACTCTTTATTTCTTTTTCTTCTCGCTACAATAAGCTTGTGTCTTATTTTTTAGCCACAGCCCAAGCGCAAAATGGCAGCGGAATAAATCAAGTTTTATCACTAGTAAGTTGTTGTGTGTTAACCCTTTACAGCAATTTCTTCGCCAAATATTGCAAGGGCCAAAGCCTTCGTTTGAATGGCACTAAGCAACGTGCTGCTTCCTCTTTATTTATTCATTCCTTCCCTTTGTTTTAACTTTATTACTTTCTTTTCTTTCCTGAAATAATATATATTTTTTTTATCTTAAATATTTTTATTTTTTTCAATGAAATAATTCCTTAAATGAAATAAATAAATAATAATAAAATATTCTCTATTTGTTACAGCCACACCGGCCACCGCCTGCCAGGCCTCAAATAGACGGTGCCACTTTTCCACCACGATTCGATCTCCACCCGGAGGCTGATTTTTAACAACACCGTCAACTTACCATCCCAAATTGACCATTCGTAAATCTAAATCTAAATCACCTGAAAAACAAATACACAATTCGTTATATTTATTTTATAATTATTTTAATATCGATGTATTTAATTTAAATCTAATAATATTCCGAGACATATTGTGTGATCCCATTGACAGGGGAGGAAGAGTCAGAGTTTGCCGTCCAAAAACAAAACAAAAAGCCGCGAGACACGATCCTTCATCCAATCGAAGCCCTAATGAAAGCTCAATTCGTTCGAAGGCGGTCTCTGACTCTATTCCAAACCAAAGAGTGTTTAGATCGATTGGGACTATGTGTACATGATGACTTCTTTTATAAGGCACCAATAAAGAAGTTCATTTCGTTATTGTAATTTTGGAGAATTCTTGATTTTTATTTCCTTATTTACCTTCAACTCCATTATCCAATTCAATGAAATTTTTAATTAAATAAAAACTAGCTAAAAATGTTATCTGAAGATATTTTTATATCTATGCTAAATAAATAAATAAGTATAAAACTCTCAGATCACGCCAGATTTAATCAAGTTATAGATCAAAATTTCATTCGCATTCCAAAGATTATTTTAATTCATGCTGAATACATAGAGATGGTGGCGCTAAGAGAAAGGGCACAGGTGAAAAAAAAATGAAGCCTCTAAACCATTCCTTTCACACTTTCTACTGGCGTTAGTATATCTAACAACATTTAAACAATGCTTTTAAAACATGATCACTGAGCCCTTACCTCATATTATTTGTAAACTGCCCTACTAAAATGATACAATACTCATAAAAAGGATTATAGTGACGCGTTGTTGATGACAAGGACATGGATGAATAACTTTGTAGAGAAGATTAGAGGTTAGACTTGAGATGAGAGCTTTGTTAGGACATTAATTCATTAAAGGATTGAAGAAGGGAGACTAAATTTTCATAGACAATTATAGAAACAGCACCTACAAATAGGAGTTTTTCTATCTCAAAATGCTCAGAACAGGGACCTTCAACTTTTAGTTTTAAGAAGAAAAGGATCTTCGAAGGGAGGGAGAT
>JAAAKE020000007.1:1133-15711 GCA_010014785.2 Anisolabis maritima
TAGATTTTTAAAATCCGCTCAACTAATCAGCATTTATTATTTCCTCTAGTGATGATTTGGGCTTTTCGCTTCTTTTGGCATGTTAATTTGGATTCATTCATAACTGCACCTGTCGCTCGCATCCGCGTCAGCTTTTGAGTGAAATGATATAAAAAAAATAATAATAATAATAATAATGATATTAAAACTGATTTAATTATTGAGTTTCGTTTTACAACCAAAACATTCTCTTAACTAATTCAGTTGAATGATCTAAGTTTTAGTGTTGTTTTTATTTCATTTTTTTTTTTCTTTTAATTAATGACCTTATTCAGCCACAGATGTTCTACTGCATGTGTGTTTTTTTTTTAGAATTTATTTTTTAATCAAGACATTTTATATTTCCTCCTATCACAATTGATGTGATTAAATGAGAATATAATGAGTTATTTTTTATTCGGACATTTGAATTTTGGTGTTTTGAAGTCCTTTATACATCCATGATATTTAAAAAAAAAACGAACTTCCATTTAGAGGTGAAAAAAGTAAGACAAAATCGATTATTTTGCTCCTACAGCAAGACTGGATACCGAGGAAATTCAGATATATTTTCTTCATAACATATGGCTATATAATATATGGCTAGGAAGTAAATAAATTTATATATTTCAGACAATGGTCCACAAGGGAGTAGTGGTATTTATTAGTTAACGCTTCTTTCAGAAAACGGCCATTGTTACATTTGGGATTTGTTTTTATTAAATAAAAATGTGTAGTCAAAAATCTATAAAAGAAACTGGTTAGGCCTATATACTAGTTATTCCTTTTCTGATTCACAGTAATCATAGAAATATATATTATTTATATTATATTTCCCTAAAGAGCCTAAATGTTTTTTCTTTTTCCAAACTTACCTCTTTTGACATTGTGATTTACCAATTAAAAAATTGCCACGGAATAACTAAATACTATCACTGCTTAATCTAAATTTACCCTAATATTGGTTGCCAAACTTTTAGGAACTTGGGACGTAAATTTTTAATTGTACTTGTGGGCTCTAGCGTTTTATTTTTATTCTCCAATCTAATTTTATTTTAGTTTATTTTTTTCAGCAAAATGATAAAAATTTACATAATGAAATAAATAATTAAAATTTTATTATTGTACATTCCTATTTTTAATAAAAAAAAGTAATAATTTTCACGAAATATAAACTTTTTTTATACAAGTAATTTTTTTTAACTCTATATATTTTTTTTGTTTTTGTTATACTTATTTTTTATATACTCAATATGATAATCTGTGTTTTATACAATTATATAATAAAAAAAAAAATAAAAATATAGCCAAAGGACAAAGGCATTTTTTAAAAATCTTTTTCAGCATCTGGGGATTTAGAATCCGTCCTTATTTATTTATATTAATTAGTAGCCAATATAATATAAATTAATTTTTGTCGCTCAGGACGGGAAGCAAGCCACTGACCTTTGGTACGAGACCCTATCTCTGCTGCTGCACAAGAACAGGGTTGGGATAAAGGCATGAAAATAAATTTTTAAAAAAATAATAAATAATATGGGCCCACGTGTATCCAGGGATCCACGGTTGGCCTTACCTTCATATTATAAACGCGACACCTATATGAAAAATGGATATTGATTTTCAATTCAGGGCCTTGCAGGAAATATTTTGTATTAATTTTTTTATATACTATAGCTTAAAGAAATTACCTTGGTTACTAGAAAATTAATTTGTAGGGAAATGTAACAACTGCTCTGGAACAATTAATAGAAAAAAATTCATTGGAGTTGCCTATCTTTCAGCAATGAAACCCGAACGAATTTCTGCAACTTTTAATACCTATATAAACAATTTTTATTTAATTCAAAATTTCCTGAAAGACAATAAATCGAAAAATGTCTTTAATTAATTAATTAACCTGTAAAATAATAAATTCCTTTAAATTTTGTTTTAGAAATTGTAAAGGTATAAGCCCTAATTCATATTATGTCAAGATGCACGGATTTAGAACGATCCCGGATACTTATTCTAATTATCAAAGTTGTTCAAATCAATTAATTCAAAAGGAGAGAGGGGGTGGGGGCACTGCACAATCGAATTTTAAGCCGCTTGGCCATTATTCATGAAAATTATTTTCGGGATAAACCATCTCCTTCACGTGAAGGATGATTACTTTGAGAGGGTTGTTGGCTAGGTTTTTTTCAATCCTAGATATATATATATATATAGCAAGCAAGATCTTAATCCTTTGATTCATGCAACCATCACATTATTCAATGACATCAGTGAAATAATGTTTTTTTTAAATTAAAATATTTATTAACACAATTGGGCACCAATTGATATAAATAAATATGCCTGGATTACATATATCGTAATTAAAATAAATGTTAATCGTTTCAAATCTATGTGCCGAAAAGACTTAAAATAAAAAATTCATTTTTTTTAAAACAAATATTATTACTTTTTATATTATTTTCAAAAACATTTTGATATATTAAGTTGTTTTCGTAGTGTAGTGGTTATCACGTGTGCTTCACACGCACAAGGTCCCCGGTTCGATCCCGGGCGAAAACATATTTTTTTGATGCTCGAGGTAATGAGAATGTGGGTGTCTAATTTATATCTGATAGGTCATGAATTGCATAAAATAAAACATTTATTAAATTTTTTTGCAATTGTCAACGTTTCAGTCATAATCCGAATTTTCATTTCATTTTGATACAAAAAACTAATTAAATTAAGAATCAAAAGAAAATGATGCATGAAGCATGTTGTTATGTTAAAATGATTTTATTTCTTCCTTTCGAGTATAACGTTTCAGATCTCTGCCCTTGACCATAAATAATATGAAGTTCTAAAAATGTGGTTACTAAAGGAAGTCGAAAAATTAAAAAAAAAACAAAAATTTTTTTATTTGAAAATAATTTGTTTTGTAAACATTATTCTATCGATATCATAGAGAACGTTTCTATTTAACTTTAAAAACAAAACAGTAATCGTATCTGTTGTGTGCTAGAGAACTAATTACCAGTTGGCTGTTTGCCATAACAACCATAATATCCTGAATGTTATTTTGCTGAGAAGACATCGTGGGAACCGAGAAAGTCTTTGCTAAATATACTTTTGGCCCATTTCCCTCAATACCCAACCGATTTTAGTCCATCATATTAATTTTAAATTAAAAAATTATTAATGAAAAATTATCAATTAGTATACAAATAGCAGATTTATTTTTGAATTATTTTTAAAGTTTCGACATATATATATTAGCTATTATTTAATTAAAGCTTTGACTCAGGATGGAAATAGTAGCTTTCAAAAAAATTAATATAAAACATACTCTAATGTAGAATTAATTCAGAGAAATTCTTGATTCCGTCCGAAAAAAAAACCAAAAAGATTTAATAATTCTTCACCGTCAACAAAATATTTATAACACGAATCAACATGCCTGCATATCAGACTGTGACACGTGTAGAGCAAATTTGGTTTATCAGATCTTTATTGAATTTTATATTTAACATAAATATCTCAATTTGATCAAATTTTGGTGTCCAACTAAATAGACAGTTTATTGATGTAATTTTATCATTTTTATATGCTTATTTAGAAAGGGAGAAATTTTTTGAAAAAAATTTTTAACAAAAATTGCTATAAATAGTAAAAATTTTTATTTGGAAATTATCTAACTTTTAATAATTTTATACTAATTATTTTTTAGGCATTTAACAGGCTAATGCTCCATGGGGAAGGGAGCTGCAATTTTTTTGTGATTAGGGTTCTAGGGAGGGCCACTGAATATTGTGGGCTCAAATAAAATTTTATTTATATGCTTGTATTTAAAGATATATTTTATATACACTCAAGACTTCGATATATTAACTCTTATATCAATCTATGAACACATATATATTAATATTCATTAGAATATATAACAAATCTATCTACAACTCATTACTTGTGAAGCTTGTATACACTGAAAGTCATCATTTTTTGATATACCAGGTATATTTTGTGAAGTTGTTATATTTTTAATTTTTTAAGGCTCCTTTTGTGTCTTATGATGCCATTATTTAATTAAAGCCGAAACGTTTTATATATTGGGGGTTTTATTTCAATAGTGGCCTCCCTAATGACTGGTTTCCTCTTCTTTCATACAATTGTGATCTGCAGACAGACTTAACTCGTGAATTAAAATAAAATATTTTTCTTTTTGTTTTTAAAGATTTCGATATGTTTTTCCATGTTTTTATTGAAATTTTTTCTGGATTTTTACAATTTTTTGGGGAGGAAAAGCCCAGGGCCTCTAGACCCACTCTTGAACACGCGTGTTGGCCACACTATTATTTGGAATAAAGATTTCATTCTAATCATCATTAAATTAATTTCGCGTATCTAGCCTTGATCTAAACGTGCTCCCCGGCACACTTGGCAATAAATACTATGTATATCGCAGTGAAATATCTACAAATTGGTGTAAATATAAAACTATTATGTTCATTAAAACAGGGAGGGGTACATCATTAGTAATAAATAATAATGGCTAATATAAGTTATAATTTAAATGTACCAAATAAATGCAATTTCTTAGTTTCTAGTAGTGTGCCGTTGAATATTGAGAATGGTTTAGGTATGCCGAGGTAGAGCAAGTATTGCGGACGATTGATGATCTAAGCCTAATGTTGGTCGGAAATTTAAAATGTTTCTTAAATTAAGCAAAATTTTAATTTAATAACATTTAAACTAGAAGATTTTTATAACATCTCTCCCAAGATAGAAGCCCTTTCTTTTCATCCGATATTCAGTTAACTTATTACTTTGATAGTTAAGAGTCAACAAAATATTTTTTTTTTTTATTTTCGGCAGCTGCAATGCTTGATTTAAATAAATTTGTATCGGTTTGTTTGAGAAATAAAAAACATTAAATTCCCGGGTCCTGAAAATAATCATTGAACCAGATCATATTTGAAATATAATTTATTTTCAAATATAATGAATAATATAATTTATTGAAATAATCATTAAGTTAGCTTATAAATACAGTTTGCACTCGTGAAATCATTTATGATCTGTTCCATGTATATTTGTTATTTATCTTTTTAATTATTAATATAATTCCCGACAATAGGGATTTCTGTTTGAATATTATTATCATTAGACCATTTATATATATAGGGAGTATTAATAAAATAAATTAAGAGAGGAGTTGGAAGCAATTACAAATATCTCTTGACTGATAAGAAATGAAAAAAGATGGGGCAAATAAAAGAAAAGAATTTATTTAAAAAAAAAAAAGAAATGGATTTCCCCTTTAACAAAAGCCTGTGGAATTTATATTTAGCATTCCTATAAGTAATTCATATGTTGAAAGCATTTTTTCAATTATAAATATTATATGGTAAGAAAAGAAATTGTTTGGAAAAAATTTAGTTGTCGTTGCCTTTTCTTTCTGACTTTTTGGCATCTGAAGTCATATAAACCTTAAACAATTCAATTATTATTATTTTACAATACAAATTATCCAGTCATATTTCTTTTGGCACATCCATTGGTTTTTTAGGTTATCAATACTGACAATGTCAGTATGTCTAAATGGGTTATCGCCTTTCTTAAGAGAGGGTTTAAAGTATTAACAATTAAATTTTTTTTCGGCATCTGAGACCATTTTCAATGTTTATTAAATTAATTGGAAACGAATATAATTTAAATAAATTTTATCAGACAGGTCGGGAGGCGAACCCCTCACCCTTACTACATATATTTAAATGAATCACAGAGGTATATCAAGACACATTGATAAGAAGAAAATTTTTTTAAAAGTTATGTCATAAAAAATAATTAGCAAATTTACCTAATCAAATATTAAAAATATTTTATAATGGAATAAAAGCTTATTTCGTCAAAAAATTACTTAAATACCCATATATATATGATTCATTCATGCATGATTTGTTACTTGAAGGTATCCCTAAATTTTTCGATAAATTGCTTCAGAGTTTCTTTAGTGCGGTACCCGCATTAGTGAGTAGGTCAATTGCTTATCTTTCAGCAACCTAATTTATGCCCTCTATGGTACAAATACATTTTAATATTTCTAGTATTAAATCGCTTATAGGACTTTTTAGATTCAATAGTGCACTGGGGATAATTAGGCAATTTTGTCCAAAAAATACGATCAGAAAACTCCTCCCCTCGTAATTTTTATTAAATATTCCATGAAAAATTTTTTAATAGTTAACTAGCACTAACATCATGATCCAAATGCCTAAAGACAGGCAGTCCAAAAAGCTTAACTAGAACTTCATCAGTAAATTCGGTTAAAATATGAACTTAAAATTCAAAATATTTTTATTTTAAAGAAAGCTACTGTTCTTTAGAGTTTTTGCTTCATTATCTAAAAGACAGAGGTTCACTTCCCTTCCAGAGCGATAAAATTTATTTAAATTATATTGAATTAGCCTCTAATATGAATTAAATGGCTTCAAAAAAAACTTAAAATTCGAAATAGACACTTAATCGGTAAATATATTAGCATTGGCAACAGCTTCGTTCTCAGTTTTAAAGAATTAAATTTAATATTTGCATGTGTATATTTTTAATTAATGAAAAAGAAAAACAAAAATTTATTTCCGGTTGTCAGGTTTAGAAATTGTAATTTCACTTTTTATGTTTATTTGAAAATTGTTTGGGCATCTCTATTTGGAAAAGAAATTAATTAAATTCTTCTGAATTCGACGATATTTAATCCAAAAAACAAAAGGTGAATATGCTAAGGTTATTATAAAATTTTAGGTATTAAAAAAAAAATTCTAATTCTATACTTTATTTATAGACAGAAATTCCAATTAAAATACGAAGAGAGAATGATTAAAACGGGGAAAGGAGCCTTTTCTATTTATGAGGACCCCCTCTGAATACAATTGTATTTTACTTTAGAAAATACAAAATTCCATTCCTGTTGATTGAAAGCTCCCCTTTGTCTATTACTCCCTATCTTCATTTCTCGGTTTAGATAACGTTTTGCAATTAAGAAGTCTCTCGCGGTTTGTTACAACAACAACAATAACAACCCAAATGATAAAGAATTAACTCAGATGAAAAACAGAAGAAGAACAAAATATGACACAAAAGTCATTTCAAAAGTTTTCGTCAAACAAAATGGCGATTATTAATAGAAGTCCCCTGACCTCTATTAGACTCCATTAAGAACCTATCGGCCTCAATTCATATTCATATAATTTTGATAAATGGAGTTTTTCTGACAAATTTTAACTCAAATAAATGATCAACAATTTTTTTATGGGTCTGGATATTAAGCCAAACTCTATTTTTATCGAATTTATAAGAGGCTTTTATTTTTAAATGCAATCGAATAGGTAACTCTTTCCTAGAAATAATACATTCCACCAATATCTAATGAAATAATAATACTTTTTATTAATAGAAATTAAAAATAATCTTATTTTTGAAAATAGAAATGATGAGTACTAAGATTTTTTTAAAAAACAAAAAAAGGAAATTCTATACTTGTATATTCCTTATTTACTCATTTTACCTTCCCCAGCTCCAGGCTTTTATATAAAATTTTGTTTGTTTTTTTTTTTCCGAAGAAAGAATACCTGCAGTTGTGTAGGTTACGCTCATATCATTTTCTCATAAATATTCCGTCCCTGCATAATGCCAAACTATGCTCAGGGCAAAAAATATATAAACCAAACGCTCTTGTGGCTGGGTATCTCGCTTTTCTCCAAATAATTTATTGACCAGGGTCCATCAAATTTTTCCAATCAGAAATGACATTATATCGCTTTGCGATTGAAATAATATGGCGTAATATGCAAATCGGCTGGGGTTCTTTCTTCTAATTACTCTATCATACAATCTAGAAATATCTTCTACTTTGGTTAGTGCAAAAATAATTCCGGAATAAGGTTAAGGTCCACTTCACATACTATTTTTAACATATTCCATTTCTTCTTTTATTGATTGTTATATTAATTTGAAGCTTATTTATTGCTGAATGTATTAGTATTTTCTCTAACATTTATTTTACTTTGATTTCGGGCACTAAATAATTGCTCTGTTAAAGTAAGAGTTCAAACTTAGACACCGTGCCGCGGAAGTAACTCGCAATATCATTGAAAACATGAGTCTTTGAATGTGATTTTGTATCGTACGTAGATTTGTAGAATTTGAAAGCTGTTGTAATTAGTCTCGGGTGTTCTCGGGCATTTGCACAAGAATTCTCATCGAAATTCTAGTTTATTTTTGCATGGCAGCTTCGATAATTATCTTCAAATACCCGCGACCATCTACCCTTATGATGTTCATTTCACCGGCTCGAAATTTCTACGTACTATACGTTTAAAAACGTATTCAAAGCCCCAGGGTTCAATGATGTTGCGGCATTATGTATACGTTTGAACTCGTGCAGTAAAATTATGCGAAATTCTTACTTTAACAGAGCAATTATTTAGGGCCCGAAATGAAAGTAAAATAATTGGTAGAGAAAAACAGAGAAGACTAATTCATTCAGCAATAAATAAACTTCAAAGCTACCAACTCCGACTTTAAGAAATAGTTAGCCATTTGGGATGCCTAATTTCCAGCAAAGTAAAACGAACGAATTTATGCGCGCTTCATGATGGTAGCTAATGCTTTCGTGGAAATGTTTTTAACAAAATTTTTAAGAGAATTGAAACTCCTTTTAATCCCTTAATTGATTTATTTCTCAATGATAGTTCACTAATTTAGATCGATACACTTCTAAATTGCACAAAACAGTTTTTGAAAATGTTTCCTTCATATACCTTTAAAACTAAATTCAACAAATAGTTTATTTGTTAAAATTTATCATTGCCGGCGGCATTGGCTGAAGTGAAGAAGAACAAACGCTGCTGAACCGGCGAACACGACCGCCGGTAGCCATCGGTATTTTCAATTAAATAAACTAATATAATATACATTGTAAATAAAAATCCAAATGGTCTTAGTAACCTAAGTATCATACTATAAACAAAAAAAAAAATTATCATTGTTTATATTTTTTTTGACTTTTATCTGAAGCCATCTAGACTCCGTCCATACTTATTTAAATTAATTGGAGGCCATTATAATTTAAATAAATTACAGAACAGGATACGAGTCACTAACTCTTTGATTATAAGCAAAAGCTTTAAAAAAACAGAAGATACTTTTATTTATTAGTCGCCCTAATAATTGAACCGGAAAATTAACTCTAATCACACACTTCATGATAATTAAACATTTACATATTATTTCTAAAAAAATAGAGAAATGCTTATTTATTACAAAAATTCTCCTGGGTCCCATTTGGGGATTAGTTTTCTCCTTTTTCAGAGATCCCTTTCCCCTCACGTGAAACTTTGTTTCTAATCAATCCGAATTGTCTAAAATTCATAAAAATAAATTCATTTATCAAATTTTTAATAAATTTATTTTAAAAATTCAATACCAAGACTTGATCACCTTTTTAAGTTTATAATAATATTTTTTTGTTTAATTTAATTTCCTTTTAAAATTAAACGAAAATGAGAAAATCTATATCCCAAAATGATTACTGAGCGATGTAATTAAATTTGATTGTTTTTATAACAGCAAATGCTTCAATTTTATGTTCAGAAGCGTTCAAGATTTCAATTAGTTTTAAATTTACTTTGAGAAAAGGAAAGTACTCACTAAACAGTCCTTAAGTTTATTTTAGCTCGTTTTCTTTTAAACTACGTAATTTATCAATCGAACCTGTTAATTTTTTTTTCCCCCGTTTTTACGAGGCTCGATTTTTTTCCCTTTTAATCTTAAATAAGAGAAATACGAAATCCTCTGCGCTTTTTTTTTTTTTAATAATTGGTATAGAAATAATTTTTGTTGATTGGATTCTTAGACTTAAAATTAAAAAGTCGACGTGGGTGATGTAATTTCCATTCAAACGAGAAAGTTCTTAATTTTCCAAGATTTTAAAATATATTTCTGTATATTAAAACTCAGTGGTTCGAGACCACGAATTACCTGAACTTAAAATTGAATATAAAAGAAATTAATATTCCTTTTTCATTCAATTGAATACTTCCTCTCTTTTGGAATTTAAAATGGTTAATATATTTGAAAAGGTTTCATAAAGCAAAAAATAATTTAAAATTCATTCTATTAAGATTTTAAAAAATTTTTTATAACCCCCAATTTAAGAACTTTATTTTAAGGGTAGTTCTCTTTTATTTCCTTCCTTAATTTAATTGTTAATACTTAGATAATTTTTGGAAAAAAAAAGTCTGTTAAAGGGATACTTGGCTTTCTTTAATTGCCACTAAAAACTAACTTGGATTAAATACCGCTTCGAAGAGTGTCTCTGCTGCGTGAATTTCGAAGCCAATTTTGGTCAAAGAGGGAATTAAATTATCTTAGTAATAAACCACGAGTTAAAGTTATGAAACTGACAGGAGCAACGACTGTAAATGTGTGCAAGTGAAATTAGTTTATATTTAGTAAACAGACTGTACGTCTTCTTTTATGAATTTTGATGGAAATGGCTAATTCGTTATTTAAATTAATCAATAAATTAAAATAAATAGTAGGAAAAAATGGCACATTCATATTTCTTGAGTGACGGTTGAATATTTAAAATAATTTTTTTTTTTTTAAATATTTCAATTTCAAATTAGCTTTAAAAATTGAAAAAATGAATTTTTATTTTAATATGAAACGATGGGAGAATTCAAACATCAATAAATATAAGATCAACTTATATTCAGTGCTGTTTGATTTCTCCCACGACATACAAGCATTAATAGTAACGATTTCATGAAAGTATAATATTTTAGAAGGGGTAGTTTGGGGCTAAAAATTATTTAAATATTTCAATATCCTTTATCTCTATTAATTCAGAAACCGCTGCGGTTGGGAAAGAGAAGAAAAAATTCGAGAAGATTGACATTTAAAAAAAAATTAATATATGGTATATATGACTTGCTGTATATTTTTGATATAATAACAGGTGGTGGAGCAACAAATTCTCAGATTTCACGTTTCGGTCTAAATTTATTGGGCAATCATCAGGTGACAAGGCTACATTGATTTTTTTCGGTTATTACAATAGGTTGTTATCTTTTTTACTTACAGTTGATATATGTAAATTTTTATTTATCATATACAGGTATAAGATCTATTGTAGCCTATTGACCGGGCCAATAATAATAGACCGAAACATCGTGAAATCTGGGAATTTCATTCGTATAAACGCTGCTCCTCCCTAGCTGCCATCTCCTGTTCTGATTTGTTTTTTTTTTAGTCTTTTTCGGCATCTGAGGCCATTTAGACTCCGTCCTTATTTATTTATATTAATTAGTAGTCAATTTAATAAAAATAAAATTTTTGTCGCTCAGGACGAGAAGCGAACCACTGACCTTTGGTACATGAAGCCAGACCTCTAGCTCTGCACAAAGGAACAACCTGTTCTCATTCATAAAATTAATATATGTATTGTTAATGGACCCTTTTCTCAAAAAACCTTTGAGCTCCCCTCAAACTTTGAGACGTGCGTTTTATGAGTGATTTTTTTAAATACTTTTTCTGACTTTTTAAGAAAATAAAATTAATTTTTTCCGTTTTTTTCCCCCCAATTTCGTACACGCTGAATAGAAAAAAGAGAACTGATTCTGCTCTTATTGACCGACGGTGGGGAAATTTGATAATTGTCGGTAAGGAAAGGTCCTAATTTAAAAAAATAGATAGATAGAGGGAGGTTATGCGGCTCATAGGCAAGATAATTTTATTTTTATTTAAAATAATTTTTCTTAATTAGAAATTTTATATTTATTCTATTTATTTAAAAAATTTGAAACTTTAGGCCATTTAGAGTAGGTTCATATTTATTTAAATTAATTATCAATTTTTATTCCCCTCCCCCACCCCAGGGGGAGAAGCGAACGAACCATTGATTCCTAGATAATGAAGAAAGAGCTTTAACTCTCCTCTAAGTGTTTATATTTATTTGCTATTCTTTGCTCAAAAACTCCTCAGAGTTTCACCTTTAGTTTTTTGTAAGGGAGGGCAAGCTTAAATTATACGTTCCCCTCCGTCCTGGATTTTTTCATTAGCTTTTTTTTTTTATATTTTGATCGAGTTTTTCACCTGGCTCCCTCTCCTCTTTTCACTCTCCCTTTGTCTAGCGCTAAGGGCACGTGCCTCTTCACTTCAATTACTTCAGAATTAAAATTATTGACTTCCAATCATAGTATTACATTTCTGATTAGAAAACTGAAGTTCACTAAAATTATTATTATTATTATTTAAAGTTCACTTAAACTTCTTGATTAGATATCCGGTCAAGGGATTTCGAACACTAAATTTCCACACTATTCAAAGGTCTTCAATTTCTCCCTTATGACCTAGTTTATTATCCTTACAGAAGTTTAGCGATATAGTATATATAATATCTAATGGCTGCCTTTCAAACTTTGAAATAATATTGTATAATACGTATATTTATATAATTGTTATTGTTGAAAATTTAGTGTTGTTTATTTATAGAATCGTTAAAATGAATCATCATTCATATGTTTTCCTCATCACAATATATTTTCAAAAATAGGGTCAGAGTAAAACAACACACACAACACATCCTACAAGGAAAATATAACCAGACACTATTGTGCCATCTTGGTCATTAGATATATTTTTTTCCTCATATTATTATTGTTTAACATTCGTCATTTATATTTTATATAATTTTTTCTATTCTATATTTGTAATAAATTTTATTAATGCTTTTTCTTTTAATTTATAATGATAACATTTATTTTATTAAAGGGGTTAAATGATTCGTGTTTGACAAGTGTCATACCATAATGATATTCGAAATTAGGATACATATCATGTCTCTAAATATATATATAAAATAAATATGCATGTTTTAATAGCAACATATTTATGCAACAGATTCTCCTATATTAATATCATTTATTTTCTATTTATACTAATAATTATAATTCTATTTCAATATTACTATCTAAAATATCAATCCATTTGCTTTTGGTAATTAATTTCTAATAAACAAAACTAAAGAAAATATACACACTACTACTACTCACTAATAAGTATTTCAATATTGTTCATCGTACATTAAATTGTTTACTATCATGGAACTTGTGATTGGTCTGAACTAGTATGTGGGGGAACATCTTTTGGCGTTCACAATGGCGTTAAGATTTCTAGAATTACAAAGCCGGCTTAAAAAATTAAGATTAAATAAAAAAAATAATGATGTAAATAAAAACCACATCTAACATGACTGCGAAGTTATAAATAAATTAATTTACGATCTTTTTATTTACACCAGTGATATTTATTTTTTATATCTCCATTAATTAATTAACATGGGATGAGATAGATACTTCAAGGGAATGAATATCCGTTATTAATTAATAAATTATACGCCTAATCTGTTTTTTTAAATTTTATACTCACTTGTGTTGAAGGCCTGGAGCTCCACGAGCGCTTAATTAGCGAGTGCTGAGAGATTGATTCTATGGAGTAGCGCACAAACAAAAGCTGCTGTGCGCTGATCCATTCGAACAACTAACTTTCAAGGTTTGCGTTATGTTCATAGACTCTCGAGTACAACCGGGCCTAATAATGGCAGTTAAAACTAATGAAGATTACTTTTATTTTATTTATTAAAATAAATTCTTTAGCATGATGAGGCTTCTTTTAAATAAATTATTGTAAAACAATCTCTGATTTAATACGTTTTAAACTTGTAAACTGTTAAACACAATTTTTTTTTATATATAAATTATATCGAATTTGATCTTTTTTTTAAGGTCTTTTCAGCATCTGAGGCCATATAGACTTGAAACAATTACAAATTTATTTTATTTTTATTATGCGGACATATTTATTTATCTCAATTGGTAACCAATTGATTTAAATAAATTTTCATTGGATTGCCTGGGATCCGAACCCGCACCCTTTGGCTTTTAAGGTTACTGACAAAGTCAATATACTCTTGGCCACGGGGGGAATTTGATATCTAAATGAAACAAAAGGCAAAACAATTAACAGAGCAAAATTATTATTATTATTCAAGTTCCCGTTCACGGGTTAATGAGCAGCTGAAATGCCGCAATTTAAAATAAATATATTCAAGTCCAACCCTTTGACTAGAAGCTAAAGTTGTTGACATTGTAATAAATATTTTCAATTTTGAACGAGGAAAAATTTCGAAGAGGAAAAATATAATAAAAATATAATTTTTTTTTTTGGATATTCTGAAAAAATTTCATTAAGGAATTAAATATAATAAATGGATTTATATTTAAAATATTTAATTAAAAAATTGCATGAATATTAACTTTAATATTACTCTTCATTCAAATAATAAATTATTTACAATAACCAAGTGAAGGTTAAAATGAGTTTTTAATAAATTAATTATTCTATTCGATCCTATTTTTTTTATATTTGGTTACTATCATTATTTTCTTAATTTAAAAATATTCTCTCTTTATCTCTTTCCTCCCGGCCTGGCCCCCCCCCCTCCTCCCCCTCTCCCTCCCTC
>JAAAKE020000008.1:0-112644 GCA_010014785.2 Anisolabis maritima
ACCGATGATACTGTCACTGTTACAACATCTAATAACCAATTTACAGGCCGATGGTTAATTAATTGTGCCGGTTTATTATGAATCAATTAAAACATTGCAACAACACTTCAAAGACAGTGATAAACCAGTGCACCGCTTTTGAAATATCTAAGGGCGCGAGATTTCCGCGTAAAATAGACAAGGGCTGTAAATTCACCCCCGAAACCGACACAATTAAACGTGTTGGATTGAAGAAATCAGTCAACCCTTAACCGAGCTGTAGTGAAATGTAGTGAGCTGTCCGAGCGAGTCGGAAAAATAGGGACATTACACATTACATGGAGCAACCAACCGGGGATGGGACGAGAGCGAGGGCGAGAGAAAATGGGGAGAGTGTGTGTGTGTGTGGCTGCTACCGGAACACAATCCTGTCCAAATTGTGCCGCTTTGCTGGAAGTGCTTTCATTAACTCCAAATTAACAAATAAAGGCTACTGTTTTATGCCTGGAAATTTTGCACAGATGTTGATCGAGTTAGACTCGCGCCAACGTTAATTCGATTATATTACTCGAGGATAGACCGCAAAAACTCGAGCTGTTTTTAATGGAAATAAAAGCAAATGTAATTGAGCAAAGACAAGCGCTCGAGCCATTATTCCAGGCTTTGTTTGAAAGGTATTTGTACGAATAGGTGATTTAATTATAGGCCATTAATTGACAGCGCCAATCCGAGTGAAAAATATCCATTTTTCCGGTTCTTAATCGCTCTCGACATGGGGGTGGTGATTAAAAAAATTGACAGATGCAATACAATATTTATTTATGATAAATCATCATTCATTTTGACCTTGAAAAACAAATTCAACAATCAAAATTAATTTGTTTTTACCCTCTTGACTTTTATTTTTTAATCGCACTCTTATCATTTAAAGTATTAAATATTGATTCTAATTTTAACTCATTCTAGAAAAATGGAAATTATTATAAAATAATTAATAAGCCGAAAAAAAAGTTTCTAAACGGAGTTTTAATTACTATAAATTAACGCGATGGAAAAGATAAGCTTTAATTTTTGTTGTTATATTTACAATAAGAATGATGGAAGTTGAGCTGTGGAAATAAGTTGCCTTAGAATAGACCACGGGTTCAATTCTGGTGATGGCGGGCTTTTTTCCCCTCATATAACTGATAATTCTATTTCAATTTCCACTTATTATGTAATTTATTTATTAAATTTATATTTTTATTTGTAAAGTTTTTGAACGCGTTTTTCCCGCTATAATTTTTTATAATTAATAAGTCAAATTATTTTTATTTATCACATATTCTCATCAGAGAAGATCTCGATCTGAATAAGAATTACTCTTTTATATTTCCCTCTAAAGCAATAAACACTTCATAATTATTATTAAATTTAAAATTATTTTTAAGCCCTTTTTTATTCGATTAGAGAGGAAAAAAAAAAAAAAAACGAGTGTTATAAATAAACATTTTTTAAGCCTCGCATGAGGTTTCGTTTCTCGTTCTTAGTCTCTATGATATCAAGTTTTGATTGACTCTAATGTAATTCTATCGTATTTTTTGATCACCTTAATTTATTCAAGCTTCGAGATTATTTTTCATATATTCTACTTTAATTAACTGTGGGGATGCGATATGCAGTGGCGTACCCCAAGTGGGTGCATCGAGCTGCATGGTGGGTGATTCGCTTGCGTGCTTAGAGTCTTCGGCTTTTCTTTCTCCCTTCCTTATACAATATAAATCACGTGCAACAATACGCAGGTATTGTCCATAGTATACTGTTAATTTTACTAAATCTTGTTCCGAACAAAAGAGTCGTTTTATTGCCTGATTGACGAAGTGGTTGTGCCCTCTCTGTAAATCAAACTCACAAAATTGTTTACTCTACCGAATAGAAAGAAAAGCGAATTATCTATTATTTCATTACATTCCACTTGCCACAGTAATATTTTATTACCACTTTTTAAAAATAATCAACAAAACGCCACCATAAAATTGAAATTCAATTACATAAGCGAGATAATAAATGTGGAAAAATTTTTTGAATAAGAATTTTTGATTTCAAACAGTGTAATTAATCATCACTCAGAAGAATGTTAATTTATAATCTAATGCAAGTGCGATGACGTCACACATTTCACATTGTTAATTGTACAAATTAGTTTTGGTGGCAAAAAGTGCCATTAGTGGCTGCTGACGCTCGTTATGATTCTAAATTTAAATGGGAAGCTTTGTTTCTGGAGGGGGAGAGTAGGCGACTCGAGGCGGAATATTCACAAGAAAATCACGAAAAGTGTCAAAAAAGTTAATAAAGGATGCGGGGCCTGCCAGTGGTGCTGTGTTGTAACAGCGCAAACAATACATAGCTAGTTATTAAAGTTGCCTCATTAATCTTGATTGGACACAATCACTCCCCGTTGACATACAAGCCAAAATACAAAAGCCGTGTTATTAATATTTTCACTGTTAAATCTGTGGAATTTTTATTGACAATATTTCTAATATCATTAACAAAAATGCATTCAATGCTACAATGCTAACGGGCCTTTCCGTTTTTTTTTTTTTTTTTTTTTTAATTTTTAATAATTTCACATCCACGCGAAAATGAAAAATTCCCCTATATGACAGTCAAACAAAAGTTAATATAAATATTAGAGCGAGTATGCACCTCACACTCCCCCATCCCACCGTCCAATTGTTTATTAAGATAGAGTGAATTTGTTAAAATGTTTGCCGTCTGTCGCCGAAGGCGTGAACTCTATGTTGGGGGGTCTCGAAGTGTCTTAGAAATGACGGCGACAGACAGGAAAAAACCTAATTAGCTAGCCCCCTAGCCAGTTAAACAGCACCTGTTTACAGATCTAATGAAGTAATCTGGCACTCGAAAATGCCTGCAGCATCCCGCATCCAGCATCTGCGCCAATTTGCCGGTTGATCGCCACCGCAAGTGATGAGATTATTTTTTTTCTTCTTCTTACCATCCGTCTTAGCTTTCAACTTCTAAAAGAGTCAGTCAGCCACTAATTTGAATATTGAATTTGTTTCACAAATAGATATATTAATAATGAAACAGGAGAAGGACAAATAATTTCTATTAAAATCATATTTATTTCCTTTAAAATAAATTTTGAGTTATAATAATAGCGCCATTTTTTTGCTCGGCCTTTATATATATATATATTAAGGATTTTTCGACTTTGAGGCCATTTACTATAGACTCCATCCTTATTTATATTATTTATATTAATTGGTAGCTAATATAATATAAATAAATTCTGTCGCTCAGGGCGGGAAGCGAACAACTGACTTTTGGTAAGTTAGGTATGACAGGGCCGACCTTAATATTTGATAGCTTTAAGAAATTACTAATATGACGTCATATTATTTATTTTTTTAATAAAAATTAATATAAAAAAATTATATCTCTTAGAAATTATTTTAATCCTTGTGAGGCGTGTCTCCCTCATGGGGATTATAAAGTAACAAAAGACAGGGGTGAATTAAAGAGGAAATTAAATGCAACATATATCTTAGATTTATTGTGAGAGAATTGATGCACTGAGCATTTTCCCAGGACACTTAAATTGCCTGCCGGTTCAATATTGGCATGAAAGCCTTTAAGGGGCACATTTCAAAATTATATTATTAATATTGCAAATATGTTTGGAGGGGAGACAAATTAAAGGGATTTTAAAAACCAAACAAAATAAAGAAGGTGGCAGAAATCTAAGCTGAGAAATAAACGTATATAAAAATATGCTAAATATTTTTAATTATGCATCCGAAATTTCATTTTTAGTGAGAATATAAGAAAATTTATATAAACATTATTTTATCTAAATAAATCATTTATTTTTAAAGGTATTTGTTTATTTTATATATTTTTAAGAAAAATAATAAAAAATGTAACATCATATTTGTAATTGATATGTACACTTTTTATATGATACAAATAAAATTAAATAAGTAAAAAAATTATGTAAAGATGGTTGGCCAAATTACAACCAAATGGAGATCTGATGTGGTATGGACAACATTCCTTCCTTGCCAAAAAAAAAATAATCAAAAAATTT
Source organism: Anisolabis maritima (assembly GCA_010014785.2). Lineage (NCBI taxonomy): Eukaryota > Metazoa > Arthropoda > Insecta > Dermaptera > Anisolabididae > Anisolabis > Anisolabis maritima. The sequence continues at coordinate 4,073 of JAAAKE020000008.1, forward strand.
GTAAAATGAAAAATATTTAATAATAAAAAAAAAGTAAAATTAAATAAATAGCTATAAAAAAAATGTCATCCCTTAAAAAAAAAATACACTTTTCGGAATCAAACGCCTCCTTCTTTAGATTTTAATTAATTAAATTTTCTATTATTTTATATGTAAAATTTGGATATTCACTTTGTTAAGTTATTCCCCGTGTTTATAAAATGGAAACACATGATATTTATGATTTTAAAAAAAACACATGACGTTTATTTTCAGCTTGTTTCTTTGGAATTATTACTTTTTTATTAGAAATTTCTAATAATTAAGATAAATATTCAACACATTTAAAAGAAAATAATTTCTTTTAATTTTATGAAACTACTTGGATTTCTACTTAAAAGGTGGTTAAAAACTTAGACGTTTGGAGCGGAAGGTGAAGTAATATAATTTAAAAAAAAAAAGGAATTAATAATAATAAATTTAATTTGATTTACATAGGATACAAGTTTTTAATTAAAATGAAGTAATTTTTATTTAGAAGAGGGCAAACAACTCAGGTAACTGCCTAAGAATATATATGTAGCGGAAGTAAATTTTAAAATATTAATTTTTTTTTTCATTGATCAAAGCAAATAAAAAAGAAAAAAAATGTTTACTTTGTTAGAAGTTAACCCTTCTTTTCTCTTTTAGAAACATCTTTGACAAAAAAAATATGTAAATTAATATATAATTCTAAAATGTTTATAATGAGCAAATCAAATGAATTTTCATCAATAAATTAAAATAATTTAAGGGAATGAATTAATAAATACCTAAGCCCCAGGGGGACCAGACGGGGTGGATGTCATCTTACACTATTCACTCGAGCAGAACTCGCCTTTCTTTCTTAAAAGTCAACTGAGAATAACAATCCATTTTTTAAATAAATAAAATATTTATATTTTTTAAAGGCACATAGAAAGAAAAAAATTTTTTTGAATGAATAAATATTTATTTTTTATATAATAATACTAATAAAAGGAAGCAGTGCCAAATTTTTCTAAAGACTCTGGGCCCCTTTGTACTTTAAGATGAGCAAGAAATAAGAAAGTTTAGAAAAAAATAATAAATTTAGATCTGGTCATGTTTAAAATAAGATTACCTCTTGATTTTTCTGAGTGTCAAATGACATAGCTTCAATTTTTATTTAATTATCAAGATATGTTTATTTTTCGTTCTTGTTATTTATTATTATTATTATTTTTTTTTTTTTGTTCAAGTTAATATACAGGAGGAAAAAGAATCGATACCAGCTTTGGTTCGGCCCTAGTTTTCAATTATCTTACTTTCTTACAGATGAACAAATCTCTTTAATTTTTCTCCATTACAATCTTGCGTATAGCCAATAACGCTTATGCGATAAATGTCTATTCCCCCATTAATATCACGAGCGAATTAAATCCATCATAATCTCCACGTGCATTATCAAAAATTCTAAAGACGTTTTATAATCCTAAATGACATTTCACGCTCATTTTTCATTGAGATAAAAAAAAATCATTTTCGCGAAAACATCTTAGTAATTATAGCTGCGCGCGTTTCTTTATCGTAATCTTTGCGGGCAAAATCCACTTTTTAAAGGGGGGGGGGGCTCTCCATCCAAGAGGTGAGAGAGTTCATTAATCATTGGCTGTTGGCGAATGTGTTGGCTTAGCCAGTTAATAGATAGCCAATTGCAAGGGCCAGTTGGTCGCGATAGTCAATAACGCCAGGGCCCAGGGTGATCTTTAATTATTAATTGCCTCCAGTAGGCATTTCTAATTTGCCTGGAAATATTAGCTGGATTAAAATGAACCCTTCGGTTTTCTAATTCTTCGACTCTGGTGTATTTATCTTAATACGATTTTAAATCCTATTCATTAATTCTTGAACGATGGAACGCGACGGTGCCGTGTCATTTGGTTCACCTCTTTTTGGGGGTCCCCTGGGGTTCGGATTAGGCCCATGTTGTCAGGCCTAATGTCCCCCCCACGGGGTGCGACATTGATTTGTGCGCCCGTCCAGCCGCGTTAGTCACTTGGTATCACAGGAAAAGACCAAAAGAGCGCTCGACGACCGCCTTCCGGACCAATACGCATTGTTCTGACACCCCCAAGGGCCCCATGAATAATAATGCTGCATTATTTAGCACATTAAGTGTGCGCCTTCTTTGTTTTTAAAAGAGAGCCACGCGACTTCTCCAAAAGTCAGACAACTCAAATTTCAATCAAGAGACCTGTCATCTAATCTAATTGACTTGTACGACTCTAAATAACGATCAACAACCATTTAGTCTATAAATGGAATAGCATATTAACCAGTCAGCTCGTTTTAGAAATTCATATAATTCGAAAAGTTAAGAGATGTGTGTTATTCACACAGAGCGGCGTGAAAATTTAAATTGTGTATTTTAATTAAATTGAGAAGTAAATATGGGGAGGGCCATTCATCTCAGCTACGCAGGCTGTGTTATTATTCGCGCGAATTAATTCCAAGGGTCAACCAAGGACCGAGGCAGTGAATAATATTATTGTTGGACACAAACAACAAGATTGATTAATTTTCCATCTTCCCTATATTCAAATCAGTTCCTCGCTTGATAACGTTTAACTTTAATTGCTTTTCTAATCAGAGTTAGAACCAAGAGTGTTGGAGCACATTTCAATGCACTAATCATGTTTGACAATGTTACCATAATGTTATGATTATGGTTGAATGATTCCAAACATCATTGTGTTATCATCATCAGCATCACCATCATCGCAAACTAGTATTACATAATATTACACTAGATTGACTCCTTTATTAATTAAACCGGGTCCTCGTCCTGAGAATTAAACACAAATCAATCATGGAGTGAATCGAATGACTTTGTTGGCGCCATCTCTTAGTCTAATTAGAATATTGCAATAGGATGCTATGCCATTTTCTGCCAGGGGTTAAACTATAGTTGTAACTCAGTGACCGTATAGGCGAATCAATTTGTGGCTAAAGCTGATAGAGATTGATCGGTGCGTGAGACGCACAGAGGACGGAATTTTGCATGCAAAACATTATTCCCACACCCAGACACATACACACACACATACATACACAGAAACGCGTGCGTCAAGCAACAGACACCAAAACGTTCTCGGGCTCAGACACTTTCTTTTTTCCGAAAACCGTCGAAGGTCTGTTTGTTTTTTCTTTTTTCTTTTTTATTTTTTTTTAAAGATGGAACTTTTTTTCACCTCCGATTTTTTTTCGGCCGCGTATGTTAATGAATGTGTGGTATATATATATATGTGTGTGTGTGTGTGTGTCTGAAGGAGTATATTGCTCTATATATAAATATGATGCCTCTCTCGCGACTTACCGTTCAAGATGTTTGACGATATCTTCATAAGCTGCACGACAATTCTCCCAAATGCCAGATCTGCAAAAGAAATTTGAAAAAATAGGATGTAAAAAATAAAATAAAAGAAAATAAAAAATTATTAATTTTACAATTTTTAATATACTTTAATTGATCAATTTTTAAATGATTATTTTTTACTAATTCAACCTGAATCCGTCTGGCTTAATGGCATTTTTGCCAAGGCCAAAATGCAAATAAATAAATAAATCAGAAAAAATTAAAATTAAAGGTTTGAAGATGGTCGGAAAATTAATAAGAATCCCGGCACGCTCTTTTAGCAAATCGGTTAATCAAGATGTTTTGCATCTTATTTTTTTAGGGTGGCTGGCTGGCTCTTTCATTTTTATGACAGTTTTTTTTTAATCAAGAAAACTAAAAGATTTAAAAAAAAATGATCAAAAGAGGCACAGTTGATTTTTATGATTAAAATCTTGTTTTTGCTTTCTCATCAGATCGAGACCCTATATAATAGCAACATGGGGATGTCTCAAAGTACGAATTAAAACGTGCACGAGGCATCGAGCTGGGGCATTAATGGAATTTGATTATCCAACTTAAAGAACTCACTGTATGTGTGTTTAGGGATGTGCCTTGGTGTTTGTGTGAGTGTATGGTTTCGCGATTTTAAGGTGAAGTAAATCGACATGAATTTGGCAAACGTGGCCGAGAACCAAAGAGGCCTTGTCAAAGTTTGTCGGGGGGTTCAGGGGGGGAAATGTTGATTATCATTTCCTCACTTTGTGTTTAATTAAAATGCAAATCTTTGATAAGAAGGATTACTGGTTGACGGAAAGGAGGGTTCTGTCTTGTGAATGTAAGTGTCTGTATGTTTGTGTGTGTGTGTGTGTGTTTGTGTGTGTAGCGAGTGCCTTTGCCACTACTACATAAGACATGCCTATTAGAAAAAAAAATATATGATTTCATGCAAACTTTTAAACGTGCGTTGAAATGAATTTAAATTTGAAAGGTAGATATAACGTGAGCTCTCCGCCCTCGCAACCCTCTGGATAAAAAAACATAAGGAGAGGCCAAACAAACTAATTTCACCTTGTTCTTTAAGCAGTAAAATAAGTTAGGATGGATTAGAAAGCCTTACAAAAAGTCAAAAAGGGTCTTAAGACTATTCCCCTCCTCTAAATAGGGGAAGAAATCGAGAGTTAACGGTTTTTTAAATAAACCACGAAAACATGCGTTTTGATGGTGACCGTTCAGGTTGTTCTTTTTCCAAATGGAATGATGGATGTCCTGTGTCGTTGCCTTAAGATAAACGCGCTCTGTTCGTTACAAATACATAGGCACATTTACACGCACACGCACACACAAGCACAACACATGCATGTTCTCATGACCTGAAATCGAAATCGAAAGCTCCTCCCATGCACACCAATGGCTATTGATAATGGTGATGCGATTCCAATGGGACAATTGGTCGTGTTTGTGCTCGGGGAATTTAATTATCCAGATTCATTGAGTTGACTGTTGATTTAACGTTTAGCTTTAACATCCAAATATTTAATTCTCTAATCTATGACTTGAAGGTTGCTTGCTCGCTTAATGATTAATCTCTTCTACGTGTGTGTTCGGTGTTGGGATGTGAGGTGACCATCGCAAGCTAATGGCAAATGGCATGTCTGATCAGCTGCGGTTGCCGATGGGTCGTAAAGACGCCTTTGTCTTTGGCGGTATCTCCCATCATTTCGAGGTCGGGTTAATCGACAAACAGGGTTATTTGGAGGAGTAATCGACCTTCGGCCCGATTCAAATGAGGCCCTCGCTCTCCCGCAGGGACAGACCTGCTTCTCTATTAAAACAACTAAAATAAAAATCATATTTAAATCTAATTGTTTAATTACGAGTTATAAAATTAATAGGCATGAAGATTTCCAGTTTTAATTGTAGTGACGATTATCGCTAAGTAAAACTCAGAGAGATTTTGAAAAAGTTCATCCAATTTGGAGAGATAACAAGCACGCATGGAAATTTAACATATTTCTCAGAGTTGTGTATGTGACTTAAAAAAAAAAAAAAAAAAAAAAAAACAGGAATAGCATCACTCAATAAATAGAATATTTTCAAATGTTTATACTATCAGTAACAGCAGGTTTTGAGCTGCTTCGCTTTATTTGATAACCTATTTAAAAAGCAAAAAATAGCAAAGCACTTTTATTTAAAACTTGCTTGATACGGATAGTATATAAAATATGTATTAAAAAAGAGTCAAATTGTGGAAAGAATATTCGTTTCTTTTTTTTAATACACGTAACTAATACTTAATAAATGTCCAAGCAAGGCGGATAAAGTTGAGGCCTACCTTGCGATGGCCTCCATCCCTGGAATCGCCTGGTTCTTTATTATTGAGCCGTCGGCCCTGGCCAGCCCGGGCGGAAGTCCGGCAGGACTCAAAATTGCTGTATGGGCTGCAGAGGGATGGTGGGGATTCAGCTGCATGAATTGCATGTGGCTCAGATGCGTCGGGGGATGGTTGTAACCATTGGCGAGAAGTGGCGACTTTTCCAGTCGCGGAGGGTCTAGAAAAACAAAAAAACATAGTTGCGTTATATTTAGGCACAGGAATTTGTTCAAATCAGACTTAAATCAAACTTAAACCCTTAAATTTGTGCTTATTTTTGCGTACAGAATTTAAATTTTAAATTTTTATCATTTCAGATTATATTTTCTTTGAAAAAAGCTTTTGAATTGACGCGAGGACCTCTACGTCTCGCGTGACAGTTTGAAGACCACTGATACATAAAAATAAAATATTTACAGCGAGTTGTCTGTAAATTAGCCTTTAGTGGCGTAGTTATCGTAGCGCAAATCGGACCTCCACAAATAAAATTTTGTTAAAAATTATGGGGTCTGAATTCATGGTTGAAAAAAAATTATTTCTGTTGTCATATATTAGTTAGTATAATTATATGCTATAAGTATTTGTAATAAATATTTTATCAGCATTGAAGAAGAATCTCGAAACCTCGGCAACAATAACATTTTTTCATGTACTTGACTGAATCTGGGAGTCTAGAGATAGTGTGATCTATGTGGATCTATAAACAATTGCTCTAGACTAGAGACTGGGCTAAAGCAATTATAAAAACTTGTCCATGTTTTCTTTAAGCATTGAAAAATACAATTAATTAGCTTAAAAAATGATTGGTAATGTTGTCTTCAAATAATTAGAAAGGCTTGTTTACATGCGTCTTTACAAGAGCTTCAAAGCTTTGCCCTTTAGGTTAGAAAATAATTTAAAAAAATGCATTTTACAAATTTATAAAGCTTTACCATTTAGAAAAAAGGTAAATTTAATTTATAAATTTTAGTAAGCTATGAATAGTATAAATAAGCATTTATTAAAGCTCGCTGTTTTAAGAGGATATTATATATTATAATATTATTTTATAAAATTTATATCTCAATAAATTTCTTATTTTAGAGTCATATAATATTTCTAACAGTAACTGTTTTATTTTATTTCAAAATTTTTAATGAAATAATAATAAATTAAGTTTATATTTGTAAATTTCGAAGGGCGAAAGATAAATCTTATATGTATATGTGTGATAGTAGTTTTGTGAAATTCATAGAGATATTAATTTTGTAAAATAATAATTAGATAGGCGGATGTTGTAATATCACAAAAATATCGCCACGGGTATCGTTAAAAAAAGTCTGAAGAGAAAAAAAAGTATTTCTATTGGTATCGGTATCGAAAGTAAAGTATCGAGTATGAAAATTCCCGGGATCGATACAAGTATCGAAACATCCCTAATTCGATCTTTGAATGCGTTTGGTGGTTGGTGGTCAAGAGCCTCGGTTCGATTCCCGGCTGTACACAATTTTTTTTCAGAGTTATGGATTAATAAATCTTAAATCAGTAATATATGAGTAAGCTTAATGAGATTATAATTGAAAATTTTTTAATTGTCTATTTGAAATTTTTTCAACCCCACAATGTAAATATTTTTTAATAATAATCCTAACAAATATTTTTCCCACTAAAATAATCAACTAATTTTTAATTTAAATAAAAGGCAAACCCCTTTATAAATGTATGGTATATATGTGTGTTTGTGTGTGTTGGATTAAAAAATAAAAAAAAATTAATTCAAATTCCAATTGGAATAATCAAGTGTATAAAGAATGTGAGTTGGCAAAGCGTAAAAGTCCTCAGGGTTAGGGGTGGGTGTGCATTTCTCAGCGAGCAAATAAACCAAGTATCGGGCACAAACCCTTGTAGTAGTGTCCGAAGCAGAGGGGAGGGAATATTTTCGGGGTGTCCCGATCTCTCTCTGTACACAGCATCCGAGGGAAATGTATGCAAGAACACGTATTCAATTGTGTGACGCGGAAAGAAAGAAAATCTAATGCGATGCCATGTTGCAGTGCATGTTTGATTGATGACTCTCGTTGCCGTTGAGGGGCTCACTTTCAGCCTTCAGGGTCCTCTTGAGGACTCATCAGGGGCGAAACAAACACCGCTCATCACTGGTCCTTTTTTTTTTTTGTAAAAAAAAGTCAATCACTCTTGCTATTTTTTAGTTTGAAATCTAAAGAATAATTTGAAAATATTTATAAATGCGTCTTAAAAAATTTCTTAGTGAGAAAGAAGTAGTACAATATATTAATATTATTAGGACGCTCGGCATTAGATCCTCTAGGCTAAAAGAAATAAAACGAAAATCCAATTTATAAATTTCCAACTGACAGCACCTTTAATTTTTACAGGGACGTTTCGGCTATGACTGCAAACCTTCTTCAGCCTAGTTAAAATTACATTATATTTTTTATCTCAGTATATAAGGTTAAATATAAAAAATATAAACCAATTTAAAATGCTAACTAAAAGAAGACTTATTTTATGGTGACACATATTTTAGAAATCTGCAATTTTTTTTTTATTGGTTGAAAAAAAAATTTTTAAAACTAATATTGCAATTTTTAATAATATAAAATCCTGATAGTTTTTCTAGTCTTCAATTCGCCCTCTGAGTAGGATAATTTTTCATCTCATTTAAACAAAGAAAATTGCAATATTAGTTTATAAAAAAAATTTACTGATTTCTAAAAAAAAAAATTTTTTTCACAGTGCTGCTATTTTATATCAACAAGTTTGATTAGCATTGTAAATTTGTTTGCATTTTTTAATTTAACATTATACACTATGATAAAAATTGTAATAAAAAATATAGCTATCTTTTAATTTCTAAAGAAGGTTAGCGGTCGAAGTCGAAACTTAGAATGAAAAAAAGACACTAAAAGTTGAAAATTTATAAATTGGATTTTTATTCATTCATTTTAACGACATTTTCTATATAATATTTAAAAAAGTTATTTTTAAATACTTTATTTTCGTTCATAGAATACAATTGAGACGAAGTATTGAAAAAGAACTGGTATAGTCTGATAAAGAGGTAAGAAAAGGCCTGCCTGGCATAGAGAGAAGAGAGAAGCACCAGTCGCCCACGTGTCGGGAAATTTTAACATCGCAAATATCGATTTTCAGAAAGCTAAGTAATTTTAATTCCTAACAAGGCGGTATATTTTAAAGGAGGGGAGGTGCGAAAGGGAGATCAACCGTAACGATTAATGAGGGGGCAAAAGAAATGCCAGTCTTGGTTCGGGTAACTCGTGGCTGCCATTTTCATGTGTGCAATATTATATAAATAAAAGTAACATATATATAATCTTAAAGAAGGTTTTAAATCCTTGCTACTTCTTTATGGAACCAATTAATATATAATGAAAATTTTATAATTATATTTGTTTACTAATTAGTTTTATTTTTTTATTAGTTAATGAAGGGTTTGGACTAAATCTTCTCTTTGAGTCATCCCCTCCCCAACCGAATATACGCTAAGCCCATCCCTCAAGAGGGTGTTTCCATTCCAGGATGTTTTTCTGTCTCGAGATTTGTAATTTTTCACAAAAAAACAATCAACAGAGTTTTTAATTATTTATTAGACTTATTATTAGAAAATTTTAAATAAACCAAAATTTTTAAATCAATGTTGTTTCCATTTGCGTGACATTTTATGCCTTATTAATTCAACAATTTCATATTAATTAATATCATAAAAATACTTTTATGATACAATGTAAATGGAATACTAATTAATTTAATAATATACTAAAGATATTATTGTATTAAAAATTTATTTTTCAAAAATTGGAGAAATGATTAATAAATGATTTATTTGTATAAGATTAATATTATTAAATAAGAACGATTATGGTAGGCTGATATGGAAAATGACTAAATTTTTTTCTTTCCGGTGCCACTCACTTAAATTTATTTGGAAATATTTAAGCTAACCTGAAGTGCCCGTATGTGATTTTATAGTGGATTTGCCTTTCAGATGATAAAATTGCAAGAGGCCTCCATCCATTAGATAGAAAATGAAATATTAATATTTACCGAGAATGTGAAGTAATTGGCACTTGAGAGAAAAATATTATCCTAATAAGTATTAATAATATTTTAAATTGTAGACAGATTGACTTTCTACTAGACTAGTGAAAAAAATTTGAATCTGAGTTATCTTTAAGTACTTTAATCCCTCGGCTATATGGTATAAAACATTTATTTGCAAAAATATCTTTTCCATCATATCACCAATGTGACAGAAAAATTCATTTTATATGAGAATTGTTCAACTTTATTAAGTCATGCTAAATGGGAAATGTGTTTAACAGTACTCTATTATAGGAGGGTTGACTATATATAATTTCTTTTATAATGATGTATGTTGGTGAGATAATCAGTAGGAATAGAAATAGTTTCTAGATAATTATTTGATTAGGAGAATTGACAGACGGAAGAGGAGCGGGGCGCCCCCAAGGTGAGGGGCTGGCCCCATTGAATCATCCCCTCGTGATAAATGATTGATACGAATGTTTCTCGCTCTCTCTCCATGTACAGGAGATATGTAATTGAATAAACTGTCTGTGAGAAATGAGCTCGGCGCCATCATAATGCATCCAGGTCTGTTTGCTAATTATCCCGAGAGATAAATCACGGGCTGGCCTCTCTGTCAAAAGCCATCCCGGGCGTCCCGGGCGTCCCGGTGACGGCTGCCACCGGAGACTGATGATTGCTACACTCACAGCATCCCTGCCTTGTATCCTTCTATTCTATCACCGCCCGTGTCTCCATTATACTATTAATAAATTTTTTTCAATTTCTTTTGTCTTATAATTATATAATACCAGCAACATCCGTTTAAATAAAACATTTATTTTTTCTATATCTTAACTTATATATCCTAAATACATATAATAATGATTTTTAATATAATAAATTAATTTTTTTTTTTGTAAAATACTCTTCTATATAACAAATGATACTAGAAAAATAAAGACAGTGAAATTCTGAGTTCAAACGAATATAGTTCAAAAAAGAAGCACTAGGAGAAAAAATTTGACGATAACTAATTAAGTCAATCGATTAGAAGAAAGGAGTTAAGTGAAACAATTAATTCACAATTTTAACTTAGATATGAATAATGAACACTCTTCAAACGTGTGATAGAGCAGCGGTCAATACTAAGATTGGGTCGGTTAAATTTTGTAAATTTTAACCGGGCAAAAACTTTTGAAAAATTCTCAGCCCTAGTCAATACCCTCGCATGGAAAGCGAGAGACCCGGGTTCTATTCCCGACTGGAACTAATTATTTTCGGATATGTGTGCTGGTAAATATAAGTATTTTAAATCATCTTCCTCCTCGAACAAGCGAGATGATCTCTCGGGGCCTAATCTCTACTGAAGATAATGCAGCTAAGGAGAACCTGCTCATCAATATTCTATCCCTCTCAAAAGTAATTGGAAAATCTGAACATTTTGTTTCGCCTTAATGAATAATTAGGAGAGCTATATAAAATTCAAAATCATTAAATGTTTTATCAATTATCCTATTATTAAATTTATTATTTTCTGATTTCATGTAGGTCTTCTAAACAAAACCAGAGACAGTTTGTCCATTCACTTTTGAGAGAGATAATATGTTTAAAGGTTATTTCATAGATCCATATATGATATTAATAACAAAAAAATATAATAAATGGTAAAAAGCGGAGTCATATATAGGAAATTTGAAAAACGACGTACGATTTAATTTTGTATTTTAGAATATAAATTTAAAAAGTTATTTGAAATTATTGTAAGCTGCGTTTAAAAACACATTAATCCAATATTTTACTTAAATCCATGTTATTCTTATCCCATGGGAAGTGGAGAGTGAATTCGTGGGTTCTCTCCCCTAAATCCATTCTAGAATATATCATCGGTGTCATAATAAACTTTCTCGTAGTAATTTTTAAACGCTGGAATAATTTTCCGTTTATAATGAAACATGAAATTCTTTAAAAAATTAATTTATAGAAAATTATTTATTTTTTGAATAAATAGATAGGACAGAATAAAATTATTGTTTAAAGTGATAATATTAGAACTTTTAATCATTTAATTAATTAAAACAAAATCGATATTATTTATTTACCTTCGCCGCTTTGTGCTACCTGGCTTTGATGGATGAAATTTACTCAGTTTTAACCCCATGAATTCAGGCTTGAACCTTCAATACAAATGCGAATAGTGAGGGAGCCGGAGAGAGAGAGAGAGAGGGGGGGGGGGCTGGAGGGTGGAAGGCTGCCACAAATATTTCCAAATGTCCAGATTCAGTATTCATAATATAATGTCCATTTCATTCATTTTATAAAGCAATGTACTTATAATTTTAAATAATAATTTAAATGTTATATATGAAATAAACAAAAGGGATATAACTGACATATTGTCTGAAAATAATAAATAATTATATAATAATATAAATATTAAAATATTTGTCCGTCTATCTATCTCTCCATGTAAATATTAATTATTACCAATTTTGTGAGATTTTTTCTGAGGAGTATCAGATAAAGAAATAATCTGTGTTAAATTATGAACTATCGAGATGAGACCTTCTTCGTGTTCTTTATCCCACTTAGCGAAATTTTTTTCAATTAGAAGAAAAAAAAATTATTCAAAAGTGAGAAATTATATTTTAGCTATATAAAAAATAACGTTTCTGTTTCCTAAAAAAAAAATCTTTATAAGGCTATATTCTTTCATGTGAGGTCCAAAGGGGCGGAGCCCTTTAGCATGATGAAACTCACCCTAGGCGATTTGTATTTTTAGTAAAAAAATTTTTTTCAAGAATTTTTTAAAATGACAAATAATTACTTAATTTTTCCTCACATTCAACAAACGAATGCAAATAAATTAAAAAATTAATTTTCAAGACGATAAGAATAAAAAAAAAAAAAAATATAGGAATAAAAATTATTTTTTTATCTTTCAAAACTCCCCATTAATATTAATTTTTAATTAATCCAATCAATTCAGTTGCCAACAACTTTTTGTTGTATGGTCCGAGATCTGAGAGCATTTTTACCAATTGTTTAGTAAATATATACTCTACAAATTTTTTTTCTTTCTAACATATGTCAGCATGTTTTCTACTTTTTATTTTACAAGTTTATTTGATATAAAATTTAATAGGATATTGCTTTATAAAATGAATGCAAATGCGAACTCATCTTTTTTTTTTTTTAATATTTCTACTTGTTTATATATGTTCTATCTGAAAAATAAATTGTCCATAATTAGAGTTGTTGTATTTTTGAATAGGATTATGATCACAATTAGATTACGAGTTTTTATCTGATGGAGGATTTTTCTGAAGGATGTGCGTGCTTACGGAAACAACCGGTACGATTCCAACTGGTCTCTGAGAATAAATACAACTCACTAATGCATTAATTGATAAGATACTCAACTTAATTGACGATTCCATAGTTCGTAAAATAGATAATTATATAGAGGATAATATTTATATGCGGTACCCGGCCGGTTTTCTGCTATTAATTGCCGGACCATCCGAGTTTCTTTTATTGGTGTTTCTTATTGCGGCAAAAAATACGAATGATACTGGATTTCTATGGCATTCCCAAACGTACTATTATCCTTTTACAGATGTTATAATTTAATTCATATGAATTTTATAAATGTTTTCGTTTAAAGTTGCTGTTATAATAATAGAGGAACTTGAGACTCAGGCCCTTTGCACCCAAGGGTTTCTTGTCAAAATAATAAGAATCGAAACCACTTATATAAATGCTAAATGACATAGGCAGACCATGTAATAAACCGATTAACCCATATATCCTAAACGCCCTGGAACAGAAACTATTCCATTTTATTTCCCCAATTTCTAGCTCTGATATAACTCGGGCCATGTAATTACTGGGGCGGGGCACGGTCATTTTCTTAAAAAAAAATGCCTCATCTTGCCCAGGGCATCAGGCCTCTAGAGTTCCATAGAGCCCCAAAAAGCAAATTAGAATATTCAATTCCCATTATTATGACTATTATATTGGAAACCGGGCTATATGCAAATCAGCTCGATTTTTATAGTCCTAAAATAAATAATCGGTTACAAAGAATGCGAGCCATCAAAAGCCTCAATCTCATATGTTCTCAATGTGCATCATTTTTCAAACACAATTAACATTTTTATAAAATATTACTTTATAACTAAGCATTGTTTACATTAAGATGAAAAATGTTTTATCGTTTGAATGTACAGTAGCAAAAAAATTAATGACAAATGTTGATCAATTTTTTTGAATTTTTTTAAATAACACTTAAGAAATAAATGTTAAACATTTATAAAAGTTTCATGCAATTGGGATTAACAATTTTTTGGAGGATTCTTAGATGTTGATTTTTTTTGGTGATATGCAATTATAAATTTTTATATTTATTATGAAAGTATTTCGCAAGGCCTGAGGCTGCATAGCGGAGTGGAAAGACTGGCAGAATGAGAGCAGAAGATGTCAGCCTTAGCTCAGGCGACTCATGGCTTCCAGCCACGGACTCAACTCTTGTGAAAGGAGCCCCTGATGATTTTGAGAGAAAGACGGATGAGATTGAATACGCCAAAGGAAACGTTTTTTGAAATAAACATCGTTTTTTTTTTTTCGGGAGATCTGTCTGGAGGATTGTGATGTAAAATTTTACATTTTGAATATTCACTACACAATCGATAAAGAGTAAATATTTTAATTTTGATATTTTTGGCTAAAAAGAATTTATTAAGTTTTCTTTTTCTATCGAATATAATATTCGGACGTTTTTTCAAATTTTATTATATAAAACATTATAATTATATCAGGCCTAAAAATATTTAAGTCTGAATAAGAAAGAGAACTCAGACCTCCAATCTTTTTCCATTTAGCAATTGATTTAATCTTATAAATACAAGAATATATACAAGGCTACATTTATTCAATGATTAGAAGTGAAGTAAAAGAGAGATTATATATATATATATAAATGAAATAATAAAAAGAGAATGGATGGTTCGATCCCTTGAGGCCCAAAGCCCCGTAGTCGCCTTTAAATACGAATCACATATCAAAAATTTATAATCAAAGTAAAAAAAAAAAAGAAAGAAAAAAAAAACAAAGCAAAATATGCTATTTGAAAAAACGTCCGTATATTATATTCGATAGAAAAAGAAAACTTAATAAATTCTTTTTAGCCAAAAATATATTTTTCAGAACCCATATATCTTTGACCATAAAAGAAACATTCTTTAAATAATATTTATTGAAGAATTTAATAGAATTTTTTAGAATGGAAAGAGGGGATTCGAATATTTCTTTTCTGCACCCCATTCTTAAGCCCTAGTAAAGAAATTATTTCTATCTTCAAAAAAAATTCTCACTAAATAATAGATATACTAAAATATATGCAATTTTTCATTATATAGAATGAAAATAAAGCAAAATAAATGGGGCGTGACTTAAACCACTCCGTAAAACTTTCTCCTAGCTAGCCCACGATACTTTAAGTAACCTATAAATATGTTTTTATAAAAGTAACTAGTATTAAGAAATTAATTTAAAATTTTACTAGATGTGTAAATTAAATAAAAAAATACTCCTAAAATTTCATCTATTTCACGTTTTATTTCAAATGTTAATTATATTTTAAAAAATTTATGACAGTTTGAAACTCGCGTCATGTGAGGAACTTTTCTCTATGCCTGATTTTTTGTTACTCTAGGATTAATAAAGTGAGTTCCAGACCCTTTCTAGGTTCAAATTAATTAATATATCTAATTTATAATATATAAAGTAAATAAAATTTTTTAAAAAAATTTTAAAATTGTATCAATAAAATAGGTCTGTTTATTTAGAAGTGAAAAATGATTAGTGCAATTCAATGATAATCTAAATGGAAATAGATAAATTAATGTTAATCAAAGCCGTTAGTTTTTGAGAAAATCTCAAAAAATTAATTAAATGGTTCGGTGATTTTATTCGAAGTGTGGCATACGATGAGGGTACAAAAATAAAAAGTAGAAACGACATGAATAGAAAAGAGAAATGCTAGTCTTAGTTCGGGTAACTCGTAGTAACCAATCCACGCAGTAATGTGAGCCAATGAGTGATTTTTTGAAAAAAATTATATATTTTTTTTTTTGATATAACCTTTTAACTTTATTTTAATATTGTTTAGATATAAAAAAAAAAAATTAATTAAATTTTTTAACATTTTTTTTTCCAATTTTCTAGTTAGTCATCCTCCCACTTTTTTTAAATCTCATTCAAAATGAAAGATTTTCATTATAAAAAAATAATAATAAATAAACCAATTATAAATGTTGAAATGGAAGTTGATTCATAGCAAATATAGACAGATGGTTTAAAAATTGTTATGTGAAATCAGATTTACAAGCGAATATCGAATTGCGAATGAAAACAGTGGCTTGTATATATACATATCTATTATATTTAATAATTTTGACGATCATTTGATGTGAGTCATTCAACAATGGCTGCTGCATTCGGTCAATTGTTTTTGCGTTGTTCAGAAGAAGAGTGGGGGGAGGATTGCGGATGGGGTTCAAATATCCCCTAAGAGGAAATATTACTTTTCTGCAACCCCTCGTATAAACAAGAGCGAGCACAAAACCATTTGGCTGTTTAAAAGGAGAGCTTCTCTACTATCATATCTAATCTATTGATTAAAAATGTTGAAATGAAAGGTCGGTGTGGGAGGAGTTGCTCATGGCAGCGGGATGAAACAGGAGGAGGATCCCGAGGGATGGCCGGCTCCTGTCGTTCTGCATTTTATCCCGTAATTATTTTATATAAACAGGGTGTTTCTAAATAGGGATTGAGTAATTTCTCTTTTTTTTTTGCGATTATCAGAAAGAAATATCTAAGAAATAAACATATACTATATACTATCCGTCGAGAAATTGTTTAACATTTTTAGGGAGAATATTTATGCTGGTGGATCAAGTGACCAGATGGTCCCCGAGCCGAACCCGGGACCTCCAACCTATTCGGGGCATCGATGTGCTTCCTAATACCAGGCCACCGGACACTCGACCACACCAACAAAAACTCACATTCCTGTATTTATCTAGATCTCATGATAAAGTTAGCCCAAAGGGAAACATTTTTTCACTTATCAGCAGGTTTTTAAACCAGCAAGAGGACCGGGGACCATCTGGTCACTTGATCCACCAGCAAAATATTCTCACTAAAAATGTTAAATAAAAGTCAAGTCCGCTTCAGGGCAAATATTGAATATTAATACCTAATTCTAATGAATAAGCCTTGGAAATTATTTAAAGAAAGTAATTTTATTCGGGATCTTAGGCCATATAGACTAAATAAATCAATTATTTATTATTTTAAGATACGAATTATCCAGGGATATTCATGATGATTTAAATAAATTTTCATCGGACTGCATGGGACCCGAACTCACACCCCTTGGCCTCGAAGTTGGTCTATATAGAGTATGTCAAAATCTTTAACCTGGAGGGGGGAGAAAGTAATTGGTCAAGTGATACCCTTTTGTATTATATGTATTACGTATGATAGAATGTGGAAATTTTTTATTTATTTGGGAATATGATGAGGCTTATTAAAAAAAGTTCGATATTCTTCTTTAATTACTTTTTACTCTGCCCTTTTCTCTTAGAGTTAGAGACAAGCTGATTTCTAAATCCCAGTCATTTGTTCGATTCCAGTTTTTTGATGAATAAATGCCTCTCCAACTCATCTATTATTTCCTATACCGGGAAAACTAAAAATTTCATCGCATGCACTTTTTTTTTATGGTTAGTACAATATTTCTTGAAAATGAGAGTTTGTGTTAGGAATACAATTCGAATGATACAATATGATTTATTTATAAAATTCCTCACCACCAAATATTGTTAATATGAGATCCGATTGCGAATTCGAAAGATTAAAGACAGGAAACTATTAGAAAATAAATGTCTCCCAGGCATTCTGATCAAAAGAAATCAATATCAATTTTTCATACATACTTTTTCCTGTTTTTTAATTAAGTCCTATGGACAAAGTAATAGTAAAGCGAGGGAGTGGGAAGGGGGAGACATCCAGGCACGTGTCGCATCATTTTTTGAAGCACCCTAAAAATTTTAGTGTAAACAAGAATAAATATTTTTATTGGTGTATGTAATTAATTAAATTATAAAATTATATAATCATCCCAGTGACGTCAACTTTTAAGGAAATATTAAAGAAATATTTTACTTTCTAAAATTTCTAAAAATAATAATACTTTTGCCTTGGGGTAGAAGTGTCACACCTTCCCCTCCCCAAATGACGACTCTGGATCGGAATGTACGAAACGATGTTCTATGAAGTAGGACAAAACCTATTTCTGTTCTTTGTCTATTTGTTTAAGTGTAATTATTATTCTAAAGTTGGATTTTTTTAACAAATAAAAATATAAAACATTCCGTTATTTTCCTGTCTTTCACTACTTTTTATCAGATTCCGATTCTTATATAAATATTTGTTTTTATTCTTTCATCATGTAACAATCACTGGGCTCCGTTCGGACTCCAGGCAATATTTAATTATTCACATCAATTTTATTTTGAATCGTAGAGTTTTGCTATAATATGACTTTTTCTATTTTGTAAAGAAATTAATGAGTTGAAAAAAAATTAATTTTTCTTATGATCGAGTAATTTTTTATTCTGACGTTATATACCAGGGAGGTACCCCAATATAAGATATTTTTTTAACATAATATATAAAACCCTGGTCTTTTTGGTTTTGTCCAGAAAAACTTTTCTAATTATATGATTGAGTAACATTATTGTTTCTTTCTCAAATCAACTTTGGAATCTCCTTCAATCTACTTTCCAAGCCAAACTGATTTTTGTGAGTTTTCTTCCTAATTTAAAGAGAAATATTTTTTGTCTAACTTCACTAAACAAGGACCTCGCCAAATCTGGATGAGTGATGCCTGAGAGATCTGATTAAGGCAAAAATATTTGTCGAAACGTTATCTTAATAGATGAATAAATCAGTTTTTTGGAAAAAAAAAAACAGCTGCAGCGAATTATTTCACAATATTTTTTCAAGTTTAAGTTTAAAATAGAACTACAAAAAATGGAATAAATCATATTTTGAACAAATTTTGTAAATGTAAATGCTTTTATATTTTAGGAGATGCACCAAATCAAAGTTCTCAAAGTCTATAAATAAATACACCTTCTTTTGAAAACAACATTCTAAAATCAAAGGATGGAAAAATTACTTTGTAGAAAACTCCGATAGATAGGTCGAAGGCCAACTCTAAACATTGATCGTCAATCTTGAAATTGATAAACAGCCATGGAGTTGAAGGAAGGAAGTAAAAGAAAAAAAGAAAAAAGGAGAAAAATCTGGAGAGACGTTTCGACCTCATCCTCCATCCTCACGCTCTTAATAAATACAAGGAAAAATAGTTTTTTGCTTATATTGACTTGATTTTTCCGTATTTTCTTTTTCTTTCTTCCTAGAATCGTCGGTCAAACTTCTAATCTAACACTACGCAAACAGAAATGTCGATGTTTACATCCACATCTAAAATTTTTACGAAAAATAGCAGATACCCTCCCATCATAATCAGGTGAACAAATTTTCGGTGAAAAGGGAATAAATATCAACACATAGAATTAGATAGGCAGGAACGCTTCATTTTCTATATTTCTATGTTATAAAAATGTTAGTAGTTACATAGTAACACGGCTAAGATAAACAATATTCAAATATTCAATTCAATTCTTTTAATATTGTTTATTTTTTATTTTTTTTAATCTCCTGCTCGCTCTGATTTTTAAATAAAGCTTATTGCTTTTGTTTTTTCCTTCTTATTATTGGATAATTATAAAAAAAAATTGGAATTATAAATAATATATTATCAAGGCCGGACATGCTTTTCGCTTTATCTTATAGAAGCCTTAGGCATTTATGTTGTTTGTGTTCTTTCGTTTACATATACACTTGGTTTTAACTAAAAAATTCGAGCATGTAGGATAACAATACTGGATCCGAGGAGAGAGCCTAAGGCTCCAATAAAAGAAAACGAAATATTTTAGAATAATTTTTCTTAATTAAGTTAATAAAAATTTATAATTGATAAGGATTTGAAAGCAGACCACCCAAATAAACTGATAAACCATATATACTTTTAATATTCTAACTTGGATGCATGAAAAAAAAATCGGCTGGAATTTGAAATGAGTATCTTTAGATTTCCGGCCTAATTTCAAATCGGATATAATCAAATGATCCTGAGTTCGATTCCCAGCATGGGAGTTTTTTTTTTTTCAATTAACAAGCGTTTTTGTTTTTGTTTATTTATAATAAAAAGATATGCATAGGTTTGTGGGGAAGGTTGTCTTCTTGTAACAATTCGAGCGTTTGACATTAGATAACAGTTTCTATTGTTCGATTATCATTTATCTAGTTCATGTTGTTGCATGACAATATATAATTAACTATCAAATTTGTATCGAAAAAAAAAAATTATTTTCATTAGCCATATAAATTCCATTTAATTAGATAATTCTAATAAAAATATTTTGTTAAAAAACACATTTTCTATTGCTTCATCGTATTAGTAGAAATAATGTTTGTCATCGAAGGGAGAGGGAAAGCCCATTGGCCCCAAGGGCAGGGATTCGCTTTACGTAACTGATTTCCACCTACCAGCTCAGGGTCAACGTTTGCTGGAATTAGTTATGTTTCTCCTGCCCAAATAACACGTATTCAACAGTCGTAAGGATTTCAGAGATAGAGAGAGTGTGTGTGTGTTGTTTTTTATTTGTGAGTCAGAGATAACTTGGAAGAAAAAAAATAAAAAGAATGAAGATCGAAAGAGCGAGTGTGAAAGAGATGGTAAATAAAATTTCACGTTATTCAGGTGACAACCCATAATTACAAACGGACTCAAAATGTTCTTCCCGAGTAACCTGTCAACTGTACAGTCAGGTGAAAAGTTAGTTGGCCGCCCCGTGAAAAACGGCTGGTCATGCAACGAGTGCATGCGGCCTACCCCTGCTACCCTCTCTTTATTATTATTTTGCTTATATTAATATTAATATATTATCAAATTAAATTATATTATTAATTTGAAAATTTAATTTATTTAATTAAAGGATAACGAAACAAGAAAAACGAGCTTTGCTATGAGAAATAATTGAATTTATAAATATGATCAATTATGACGATCAATTAATTTGCGATTGAATTAAAGAGATTAAAAATAAAATGTAGTACAAAAAATGGGAGCGTATTATTAAAAAAATAAAAGAAAGAAAACAGATTTAAAACTGTAATTCTCAAATATAAAGACATTAGTTGGATATTTTTAAGAGAATTAAAAAGCACTGCTATCCCAATTTATTTTGAAGCGGACAATATATTTATAAATTTGGTAATTTGAAAAGATTTAGAATTAAATGGTAAACAAAACTGTAGTATGGATCTATGACTAGAAAACAATTCTATTTATTGTTACATTTCTTTTTTTTTTTACTGACAATGCTTCCATAAGAATTTATTTATTTATTGTTCAATTTTCTTTCCCTAAGGATGATCCTATGGTATTTTCTCAACTCAAAGTCGATAATTCTTTGTTACTAATTTTTAATTTCCTAGATGGTTTTAATAATATTTGATTTTTAATGAAATAAATTTTATTAACTGATAAAATAAATTTTATTGACTGATTCATTTAAAAAAAAAAATATTTGGGAAGGGAGAGTAAATTCCTCGCAGAGGACGACCTTTTGATTGAGATATTAATTACTATAAATTGATTAAATTCTTGGATAATTAATTAGCTTTCAATGGGTTTGCCCACCTGACTAGGTGTACTGCCCGCCGATGTCTAACAAACAGCTCAGCTAGTTTATAATATTTATGATAATGAAATTTCAATATTTCTACTCCTAAAGCGAAAGGAAAGGAGCCATGTAGGGGAAGGGGGAGGGGGGAGGGGGCTTTGAACTCACACACCGCTCTATAGTAATTTGAGCATAACAAATTATAACATTTGTTGAACATGAATATGTCAAAAAATGAATATATATATGCATGTATATATCTATATGTCAGTGGTCGATTATTTATCTTAGATGCGAGCCTGAAAACGAGTTAATATTTCGTTTGGAGAATTCTAGACAGAAAGCAAAAAAAAGAATTCAATAAATGGTTGGAAGGTTTTGGCGGCCAAGGCCTTATCTTCAGACACCTCTCTCATCCATCCATCTTGATTCCGAAGGTGCAGTGCAGCAGGGCTGTCATAAAGGACCTTCGGTGGCCGAAAAGCCGCCGATTCAATCCAATGTCCACTAAATTGAATTCTGTTTTGTTGTTTTCACGTAACAAGATTTATGTTCGCCAGTAGAACACGAAAGAGAATGAGAACAAGCCTAAAACCCAGGCGTGTTTAAAATAAATATCTGGTCATATGTCTCAATTAGGTGAAACTTCATTGTACAAAAATTTCGTGAGCATAGACTAAGAAATAATTTTTTTTCTTTTTTTTTTTAATATAATTGCACACGCAATGGTCCATAGAGTTGGTCCTCAACTAAATAATCTTTCAAATCATTAATATTTTTACTTGAGTAGTGAAATTCAGCCACAATGCAGTTCTAAACATGCAACTTGAAACTTGAATCAATAGAAATAATTTTATACATACATTTAAAAAAGGATAATTTTTTAATATGGTAACAATAATAACAATGAGTAAATTTTTTTTAAATAAATAATATCAATAATATAGAGAAAAGTCAAATATATAATTTTAATGGTAAAAATAGTCACTGAGTCTCAATAAATAAGAACAAATTTCCTCCTGAATACTTTGTCCTAAGAGAATGATAAATAAAATTGTTTCGTCATTGGCGGCATTACGAATTGAGTCCTTTAAAGTAAAATTATAGAGAGCTTTTTTCGCATCAATCAAAAAATAAAAATTTTGCATTTATATAGAAAAATTTAAAATTATTTATTTAAAGAGACCTATTCAAATGTTAACTAAATACATCTGGGAATGCGCAAAGCTGCATTGCCGCAACGAACTTGAATCTGTGCAAGGGCTGTGGAATTGCAAGCGAAGCGATTTCTCGCTTCTCTCGGAATAATTTAAAAATTTCGTATTGTGGATTTATAAATGTTTTTATAAGATTGCAAAAGAGTATTTTTTCACGAAAAAGGAGTACAAAACACCCTAAAAGAGTACGGTTGATCACATTACTAGATAGAAGTAACGATGACCCTCTCCATTCTTTTATTTAATAGTCATTCTATTAATATAATAGTTTTCGGTAACATATAAAATCTTTAAACCCTTTAATTTGTGTATTTTAATAAATAAAACCACAATGAGATAGCCGACAAACGTGCTCAATTAGCAACCCATCAAGGGGAAATTTTTAATGGACCATTGTTGTTTAACGACACTAGAAACATCTTAAAAAAGATTGCTTATGAGGAGTGGCAAAAGTTTTGGGACTATAGCAGTCAATCAAGAGGATATTATCTCCATGATATAACGCCAAAATGTCTTCCAGTCCGTTCGAAAAATATTTTAAATTAGATTATGCCATATGGAAACATCCTACCTAGGATTGGCCAGAGAGATAGTCCATTATACGATTGTGACTTCAATACTTTTGGTGATGTTAATCATATATTTATCATGCGTTAAATATAAAACTAAAATCGATAGATTTCAATGAAATCCAATCTGTAATTCCCTTTCTTACAAATTTTCCAATAATTCTAATAAAAATGGATGTCGGGGTGATATTTAAGTCAATTGTAAAGCCTATTATTTCTCTCGATAGAATGAATTAGATTTATATTTTTACTTTTAATTTAAAACTATTTAATTTACATTGGCACTGACCAAATACTCTTTGAGCGAGGCCAATAGTGGGGAAGAAAAAATAAATAAATAAATAAATAAAAAAGATAAATATAATAATAGAAAATATAATATTTTTTCACAATTTTTTTTTCATTGAGCAATAATATTTTCATCAAGATAAATTAATAATTTAATTTTTTTTTTCAAAGAGAGCAAGTATTAATTTAGTTTTGACTTTGAATGGGCCATGAAATGAAAATTAATATATTAATGAATTGCCATCTTTTTATTAGAATCCAATAATTAACAAAATCGTATGATTAAACCATCAAAAGGGCCAAATAACTTGTTGATGATCTGTCAAATAGCAATAGTTTATTATATTAATCTATGTCTTTTAGTATAGACAAATAAAAAAAAAGATCAAACTCGCATCCATCTATGGCTTGTCGTTCCCTTGTCATTGAATCGCACGTTAAAGCTAATGAAACTGTTTTTATTACGCTGGACATTAGTCTGGAGGGGGTGTCTGGTTTTAGGGCGCAAAATATTATGGTGGTAGTTTATAGGCCGCAGTTCAGATGGCTCCTCCCAGTCAGATATATAACATTTTATACGAAAACGACTCTTAATATACACGTCCGTTTAATCTTTCATAATGTCTTTATGGTATCCGGCCATTTTTATGGTCTTGTATGCAAGAAATCATACATAAGCGTTGATTGGTCCAAAATTGACATTAATTAGACGAATTGGGAGGGGTGTGTATGTGCACCCCTGTCTTTTATATTAATTTTTAATATTGTTTATTAATATTAAAACCTCTCTTCTCTTTAGTTAGGCACTGAGAGTTTTGGGGAGGCATAAGAAGAAATGACACTTTTAGCTCTGGTAACTCGTGGTTATTAATGAAAATGTTATATGGAAATAAGAGGAGTAAAATTAATTTATTAGAGAATAATATTGTTTAAAAAATATTAATAGAAGTACAAAATAAAGTTGCAATTTAATAATAGATCTATTTTATTTTGATTTCAAAGAAAAACTATTAGATAGTTTTTGTGTTTGTTTATCTAATATCAGTTGTGACAAGCAAGAAGACATGCATAACTGGGAGGAGACGATACGTCCCCCTCAACCTCCTAATGGAGAAGTTAAAAATTTAAACTTCATTTTTATTATAATTAGCCCACGAAAAAATAGGCTTTATTTGGGAATCGAACCAAAGTCTCTTGGTTACTGATGAGCGCTTTGACCATTTGCCAACCCTTTGCTTTCGCGGACCGCTAAACCTCTCTTCCCGGAGCGGTAAGGTAAAAAATTCGCAAAATAATTAAATAAGCTTTTATATTGAACAAGTACTATCTAAAATGAATAATATCCAAATTTCTTGAAAAAATTTGAAACGTTCAGGACAAAATAAATTAGTAATAAGTTATATTCGTATTAAAAATTTAATTTAAATAAATTGTTTAAATAGTGTTATTTTTCTGCGGACCGGCACCGGCCGTTGGGCACCAGACCACTTCGATTCCCATTTTTTTTTTTTTTTAATGTGTGTTAATAAATTTAATAAATAATTGTTGATTAATGTATATTATTTAAAAGAAAGTAATGTACGTTTCTTTATTACTAATATTTGGTTTAATAAATTTTTCCAAAGGATAATTTGTTGGCCAAGTCGGGTAGAAAGGGGAAGATTTTTTCTAGAGGATTCAGACTAAGGACTTGACAGCTCACCTCCTTTGACGACGACGGCAGCTCTGTATTTATTTTTTTACAGTTTATTTATGAAATCGATTATGTTTATAAAACAAACAAACACACTAGTCTATGTTAACAAACGCATTCTGTTTAGACAGCATTCACAGTATTAATATTGCTTAATTCAGGTAAATATAACGTGGCGCGTATGTCACAAAGCACAGCCCCTGTTAATTGACTGTCAAACGGCTGTTTGCTCGGCTTTTTCCAATCGTCAACGCCTAATAGCACTTTCGGCACTTCCTACAATTATCTCTCATTATTGCCATGACCGTACAATAGCAAGAAGAAAATCGTTATCATCTGACGCCGATGGACAAATAAAATAATGAAATTCTCCAATTAAAAAGGTGCTGGGTCGATAGTTAGTTGTTGAGAGAAGGGGGAGGTGCAAACAAACCACCCCCACCCACCAAGGAATTAGACAAATTTCGAATCGAGAATATTTTCGGTATTTCTTCTAGGGTTCACGCTTCGCGTGTGGAATGTAATCCAGGCCACCCTTAAAACAACTCACACGAAATTTAATTAACTGTCAATTCATTAAGAAAATCCGGTTTCCAAGACTCCATGCTTATTTGACTTGAAACAAGCTCAAAAACTTTTGTATTTTTTTTTCTATAAACTAATTGAACTTGTTTACCAAATAAATACTACTACCAGTAAAATTAAAAAATCTGGTGAGACTAACATCACACAACTTTCTCTTAATAGGTAAGAGAAAGTAATGTGATGCGAACTTAACTTGAGAAGTTATTCTATATCAAAAAATATCATTAAAAAGGAAAGTATTTCCTTACTACTAATATATATATAACAAACAAATTATGATTTTTTCCACAGTAGAAAAAAGTAATCCGCCATATATTTTGAGTGGGTATAAAAATAAAAAAAATCTTTCTAATAACACCGAGGGAATAATCAACCCGCCCGAAGAACTTCATTTGAAATAAAAATAACGCCTAAAATATTAACATTATCAAAATAACACACATATATATAAATTGTTGTATTTATTATCTTGAACAACTTTTGTACAAAAAAATTTTTTGTATCTTTTACCCATTTATTAATAATTGAATGGCTCTGATAAGGAGACTTTAAGATTTTTTTCTTTTTTTTTTTTTAGTCTTTTTCGGCCACTGAGGCCATTTAGACTCCCTCCATATTTATTTAAATAAGACACTTAAAGATTAAAGAAACAAAAACTTTTTAATCTAAAAGTTATTTAAAATGATGAATAGAACAATTTTGTATTTGGGCATTATTTTGATTTGTGGTTGTGTTTCAAATAAAGTATAAATAAAGTATGAATGAACTGGATTGGTTGTTACCAAAAATTGATGTTGTCACTGGTTCTTGTTTAGAAATTTTGTTTTTATCTGCCAAGTCTGTTTACATACACACATAAATGCACACGGAAGAGATCACGAAAACCGTTTTTTGGCATTCGAGGAAATCCATTGAAATTGCCAAGCTCAAAAAATTGCGATTTCTAAACTTTCCTATATCTCAACTTTCGGGTGTATAGGAGAGTAAAAATAAATGAGGAATTATTAATTAAATTATTACAGGTAATTAGAAAATTTTTAAATTTATTTAATGAGCTAATAATGACAACTTTATTTTAAAAATTGTTATTTTTATCAGGATCTTTTTCACTCCTCCATGGAGAGGAGAGATTTTTTATTCACTTTTGATCGTAATCAATATATTAAAATTCCAAGGCACTCTTCAAAATAGTAGCAAAAATCTTGGAAGATTAATTTAAAAAATTTTGACATCGGAATTTTCCCATCTGTTTATATTCAAAAGAGACATAAACACCCCTTCGCCTTACTTTCCTATCTTTCTTAGGTGATCATTTATTTATAAATAAAACTATGCGTTAATAGAAAAAAAATATTCAGATATGTTAATTTAATTTATAACGCATAATTTAGAATCATGAATAAGTAGGCGAACAAATAGATTGGGGGAGAGTCGAAGGAACGAGCAAGCAACCAAATAATCGAGCAAAAGGCGTATTTTAGAAAGGGGACAGGAATCCAAGCAAGGGTTCAAAGTAATAGATTCAAATGTAATGACATTTTCTACGTTTACATTTGCGGTTAAAAGGCTCTTCAAATAGGCGGGAGGGAACAAAGGTTAAACGAAAACAATCTGAAATCTTTTCTAAGTACCTGTTAAGTGAACATTCCATAGAAATATAAATTGAAATTTATTTCATTTGAAAATAAATTTTTTTTGGCTATAGGATGTCATTTTATTAGTATAAAATAATAGGTAGGAAATATTTTTAAAAAAATAATAAATTACAGTAAAACGCCGGTTAACACGATTTTGCTTAGTCTGCCTTCTGAGTTTAACGACAAATTAAATGCAACCCTTTCTTTTTTACCACGAGTTAAATTTGATTTAACACGGTCCAAACAATTTGAAAACCCGGAGTCAATTGCACTTTATACGACATTTATTCAAACAACACGATTTCGTTTAGCACGGTGCTCTACTAGGATTAATTAACCGTTTTAACGTTTTGTTGTTAACAAATTTTTGCATTTTGTTTTTAGAAAGAAAGTATTTTTAAAATTGAAAAACGATGAATATTCAATTAAATTTTTAACTATTAATAATAAATTTAGACGTCCCCTTGAGGTTATTGGTGTCAACATTTGAAAGCTTCGGAGCCAGAGGATCTGGGTTCGACTAACCAGTCAGGTCGATAAATTTATTTAAATCAGCGATTCTCAAGTTGAGGGGCGCGAAGATATGAAAAAAAAAGTCAAAAAATAAAAAAATGAGTTCTGTTAAAAAAAATAAATAAAATCTCTGTCCTTGTCTTTTAACTCAGATGTAGAGGTTTTGATTCGCTTCCCATAACAACAAAATTCATTTAAATATATTAACCACAAATTTTATTTAATTTTAAATAAATATGAGTCTAATGACCTCAGATACCGAAAAAGTCGAAAAAAATTATTATGGCTCCAAAAGTTTATTGGAGGGGGCACGTTATGAAAAAATGCCTTCTAAATGCTAAAGGGTGAGATTCTCTGATTTAATTATATATGATATCAATTAATTTAGATAAATATGAGATGTACTATTTGTCTATAAGAGCGCAGTTTACAAAAGATAAAAAAAAACTTTAGTCAAATTTGAACAACTTCTATTTAAAAAAAATTTATAGCTTTAAAAACCTTATCACTTCGAGCCCTTGCTTCATTATCTAAGGGCTATTGATTTGTTTCCCGTCTTTAACGATAATTTATTTAAATTATATTGGCTACCAATTACGTTAAATAAATATGAACGGAGTCTATATGCCTAAAAAGTCTTAAAAAAAAGAGATCTTTAAAAATAGAACAATTTTGTATGCATTTCTAAAATCAATTTTTTTTTTTGCTGATTTTTTTTTATTTCATTTGAACATTAAATTAATAATTATTTCAAATTTTCGATTTATAACCAATTTATAAAAGAAAATTTAAATTATCCAAGAAGAAAATTAGATTATGTAATGATTATATAGAGTTTAGTTATTTAAATGATAAATATTCTAAAATTGAACTTTAATCAGTTAATTAATGAAAGAGTGATTGCCATTATGGTAATACTAAATTTTATGTGACTATCTTATTAAATTGGAAATTTTATAATTCCAAATAATTAAATAATTACAGTTTGCTTTTTAATAAGGAACTATATCTAAATAAAAGAACTAATCTTATTTCATATTTTTTTTCTAATTTTATAAAAGTAAAATATTTTTAAAAAACATTAGATTTTCAAACCTGTAATTTAAAAAAAAATTAAGATTGAAGAGAGAGATAAAACACTCGGCTGATTTAATGAAGATAATTCCTGCGCAGTTAACAAAATAAAAATGCAAATGTTTATTTTTTTTTTTTGTCGATAAAATAACTTATTTTTCGCCACAAAATATTTTTTTAACGTTTCGATGATTGTAGCCAATCATCTTCAGGACTTTAAATTATAAAAGGTAATAATCTTTCTTAAATAAAATAATTTTCTTTCCTCAATAAAATTTTATTGGTAGCCTTTTGTACTCAAGTAAAATGAAATGAGCTTATTTAAGGCGCACCGTATCATTATTTAATTTAAAATTTTTTATTGTTTATCTATAATAAGTAAACTGATTTATTGCTTATTAATTTTAATTAAAGTTTCAGAAGTTGGGTGGCAAAGAGAGATTAAATATTATATATATTTTTATTCAAATTATGATCCCCCATCCCTTAAAGCCTCTAGTAAACGATAGTGAAGTAAATGAATTTGCATTGCATGGGGCTCTACCTGTCGTTGCAAAAACAA
The DNA here is from genome assembly GCA_010014785.2 of Anisolabis maritima. Classification (NCBI taxonomy): domain Eukaryota; kingdom Metazoa; phylum Arthropoda; class Insecta; order Dermaptera; family Anisolabididae; genus Anisolabis; species Anisolabis maritima. The sequence continues at coordinate 33,827 of JAAAKE020000008.1, forward strand.
GTTTGAAATTATAATCTAAAAAGTGGGCAACCCAATATCATATTTGTTTAAACCAATATAATTTAAATACATTTTATCGATCAGAAGGGCAAATCACGGACCCTTAGGTATGTCACCAAGTTTTATACTTTTTGAAAAGATTGAATATATCAAAAATATTTAGGGAACCTATCTTTTTTCTGTAGAATTGGCATTGAGAAGATCAGACCGGCCCCTGTCTGTCTGATGAAATGATGAGGTACTCATCTTAATTTAGGTCTCCATTAAGTTATTAGGAAAGTAATTCTTTTTAAAAGACAAAATTCTTGTTATTTCTCCGTTAGTGAAAAATTCCGAGTCATAAAATGAAGTAGCTACCAATTAATTTGATATCAATCAGACCATTCAAATAGCAATGAATTAACAATTTGTGTTTTCTACATTAGGAATGTAGTCAATTTCTCACCTCATTGTTAGGGACCTTGGAAAATTGGTCCAGACGATACGTTATCTTTTAATTGCCCCGGATGTTGGGCCTCTGCATATTCGGTCGCTAATAAAAGCAACATATTGTCCTTAATAGAATTCCTATTTATAATTTATCTTCTCTAATTAATGATCTCCTTATTCTAAATGGAATCTGTGCTTTTGGAATCTCACATGAATACGATTCCGCATTCGGTTACATTTAATGAAATACTAGCCATTGGGAGCTACGTGTTATGCTTTAAGGCTTAATTTAATAACTATAAAACACAACACAAAGCACACACCTTATAATAAAGAAATAATGAAAATAATTATCCTCCTACATTCGGTTCTCTTTTCAGCTTTGAGGCATCTAAGCTAAGAATGGATGAGACAAACAAATTGAAATTTGAATTTGAGTGTTTTTAATTGAATTACCCGTAAAAATAACCGTAATCAAAACTCAAAAATAAGTATATTAACTATCAAAACGAATTAATTCAGTTCAAATTAAATACTTAGGCCTTAAATATCTCCTTGAAATTTGATCAAAAAACGATGAAAATAGCTGCAATTTCTATGGAGAAAAAGACAAATATAAACATGTAATTTTAAATAAAAAAAATAGACAAACGTTATCTTTTGTTTCCCCTTCATTAGTAATTAGGGGAGCGACCTGAAATCTAAAAAGAGTAAATTTCCCAATTATGAAATTTGATTTTGGTTTTCATTTGACTTAATTTACTATCAAGAGGAAGCAAAGAGCTTGTCTACTTTTTTTGATACGTAGTATAAACTCTGTCCTTCAGAGCGCAAGTAAATCTCTTGGTTCATTTCCGAAAAGTCAGTGGATCGCTTCCCGTCATGAGCAATAAAATTTTTTTGAAATTATATTGGCTACTTATTAATTTAAATAAATATGGATGGGGTCCAAATAAGCTCAAATGCTAAAAAAAAAAAAAAAAACTATCGCCCAAATAATAAAATTTCTTATAAAGAATTATCAATTAAAGACAAATTAATTAATTTCTTTTTTCTAAATTATCATTTCCCTTTAAACAGTCAATTATAAAAATCAATTTAATAAAATATTTAAAAAGTTTTCTTTAATAAATTATGACCATTTGAAAAAAAAAACAACAGAAATTTTTATTTTATAATATATCTAAAAATCTAAAATTTTGACAAAAGACCCACATGTGTAAGATATGAGGGGGTCTAAAAAATTTCAACAGACTTTTATTAAGAGAGAGTGCCGAAGTCAGGGGGGTTGAAACACCCCACCCCGAAATCACAGAAAAAAAAAATACTAGACCTACAAATGATTTATTTCTAAGATGATCCATTTGAAATAGAAATATTTATAATTTTTCCGTTAACAATTTTGTTTTAATATTATATCAAATAAAATGTATGCAAAATTAATGAATCCATATTGATATAAATTCTTTATAAAACTCCACCGCCTGAAAAAATATTCTGGCTTAACTGGGCCCTGACTAGAGAAATAACTAAGGCCCAACAAACCCCCCTAAGAAAAATATTAACTAAATTTTACAAAAAATTTTTTATATATTGAGAGAATTTCTTAAATTAAAATTTTTTAAAGTCGTAATTTGAAATGAAGAACTAACTCTTAATTTAATAGAAAATAAAGAAAAATTTTAACTCAAGAATTTGTTTATAAAAAACCTTAGGAGCTTTTCTGTATACGGGCCTAAGGATTGGCTGGGTAGCCAAACTGAGTATGTTATTATAAAATCTAAAAAATTTTAACAATTTAGAACGAAGCTCTTCCATTCTACAAGATTCTCCATTTTATTATAAATATACATAGCCTATATATAAATAAAAATGTTCTCGGGATGGTAAGTAATTTGCGTATATACGTGTTTGTATTGATCGAAACTCCTTCCTCTTGACCTATCCTATTTTCTATATTTTTTTAAGTTGATGGAATTATCTTGCATGTACGAAAAAAGACTCAGGTTTTGATAGAGAGCCACAAACTTAATTAAGAACAGGATTAATATTTGAAGAGAGGGAATTGTCGAGCTCGAATGCAATTTAAAATGATTTAACGTGTCGTGAAGACAATAATTAGTGGGGAGGGGGTGCCGAGGGCTGCCAGATGAATTTTGCCAGTGTATAATTATATATGTGAATAGGGAAATAGTCTCACCTTTTCAAGGGAGAACAACGATCACAACAAATTGAAGCAAACCAAGTGACCAAGTAGAGAGAGAGAGAGAGAGTCCCGAGGGACGTTGGCACCCTGGCCAGGAGCAGAGAGAACCCCCGCTGCTGGCCACGTCAGGCCGCCCTCCCTCATCCCTTATAATCACAACATCTACAAATGGAAAACGAACTAACTTGACCCTTCAAAGAAACATTTAATTAGATGGATAATAGATTCAAAAATTAAAAAGGAAAAAACCCATTTATTTGATTATATAAAAAATATACTAAATTAGATTATATATGATTGATAATAAAGGATGAGTAAAAAATAATTTTAGAGAATTTTATATCAATTTGCTGTTTTTACAGTTAAAAAAAAATATATTATTCTATAAAGATAATCTAAAACTTCATTAAATAAAAAGGAAAGATGAAATGAGAATAGATTGTAGAAATTAGAGAAGAAATCCAGTCTTAGTTCAGGTAATACGTATTAAGTCAAAATTGAAGAATATTTTCCTATATACAATCACTATTCAAATAAAAAAGTTTTATAATTAGTGGCGGATTATGAAAGAGTAAAGGGGGTTTGAAGAACTATTTGAACTTCTCGTTTTAAGTTTTATTTAAAATTTTTATTACAATGGTCTTAATATTTTTTAATTCCTCTCTATTGATTTGAAGGATAAATAAATAATAAATAGAAAAATAGAAAAAATGAAAATTATTCTAAAGATATTTGAAGATGGCTTTGGTTAATGTCAAAACGTTGTTAAGTGTTAAATAAAAATTAATAAAACTCATGCCTATTTTTAGGGAAAGGCTCCTAAGAATAATTTTACTATGCTTTTTTATATAGAATTTTTAATTCAAAACTTTTTTAAGTGAAGTTCAAAGATCTTCCTTAGGTATTCAATAGTTAAGAAAACTTAAAAAAATTTTCTATAAAAAAGTAAAATTATTCTTAGGTTTTTATTAATTATTAAGCTCGTTTTTGAATAAGAACCAGAGGGTTGAATTAAAGATGGGGCGGGTAGGGCAACCGACAACAAATACAAAAAAAGATCAAATGAAAAATTCAAGAAAAAATAGGTGAGGAGTGTCACAAAAATCGAATTATATTTCTTTTCTTTTCTTTTTTCTTTTTCAGTAAAATAAATTTTAAATTTGCTTTTTGGATTTAATAAAAATTTTTTAGGCTCGGAGTATGTTCCTGAGAATGGCCTTGTGACAGCGGTTTCAAATCGATCCTTTCCTTCACGATAACCTAGCAGAAAAATCGCGAGCAATGCCCCTTATCTTTAACGAGAAAATAATGATTTAGTAAAATGTTTGTACATGAATAATTGTTGCCCAGGGTATGTGCGGGCCTGTTCGTGTATGCACGTTATTACGAGCATAGTTAAACATAAAACAAGAGTCTATTGATCTTGTGATATGTATTAATATCGCATGATAACACTTGTAGGGACTTTGTTTGTACTGCTCAAACTGAAGGTGAGTAATTAATAGTAGGCCGAGGGCTTTAGCAGCAGGCAGCCAATTGCCAGTCGCCGGAACAAAGATTCTTCTCATTCTTAAATGATCCTTCTTTTATCATAAAAAGAGAAGAATTTAGGAGGTAAATTTATACAATTAAAAGATAAAAAATTTTGGAGGATGCTCTTCAATTTTGTATTTTAATTTTGAAAAGAAAAGGAAACGTCAAAAAATTGTATATTAAAATGTAGATAAAATACTTTGGCTCTTCAAGTTATATAAAATTTTGTAATTTATAAGAGTGGGTGAAGGGAGGAAATTATGTAAAAGAACGGCATAAAAGAGGGACGTCGGGTTGTCAACCGATTAGATTCTTAATCTTTTCTTTACCACGGACCCCCTTTCAAATTTTTTTGTCCTGGACTTCAAATTACTTTGAATATAAAGTCAAAAGATATAAAATATTCGTTGTAAATTGTCCACCAAATGACTTCGCGGACGCTCAGGGAGGAGACGACGTATCTCTGGAGGTCCGCGGAACTCAGTTTATCAACCGTTGGATTAGGTAGAAATAGAATTATAATATTCAATAGTAAGGAAGATGAGGGATGTTGGGAAAATTATATGCGAAAATTTGACCGATGAAGCCAATGAGAAAAATAAAATAAAAAATTTCTAAGTTTCAAATCGGAACCTTCTTAAAGAATTTAGTGGAACTGAAGAGTAGAGGGAGAAATAATTTCTTAATTTTATTTTTGAAGGCTGGAACAATAGAGTTTGAAAATGAATAAAAAGTAGAGAAGCCTTTTTTATAAGAAAATCAGAGAGAACTGAAGAAGACACAATTTGTTGTTGAAACGTTGTACTAAAAAGGATGAAATAAAATTATTTTCTTTTTTCATTCATTGCACTTCAGTTTTAATTTTATTTTTGTTTAATTTATCTGGCTATCTATTTAAATTCGCAATTGGAAAATTTTATATTTTTTTTTTATTGGCTGTCTTTTTTATATATGAATAATATTAACATGTGTTCATTATGTAGTTTACTGTTTGTTACTGGGTTACCATAACTAAGCTTTGAATCAGATATCTTAACAGACCCGGATGAGAGGGGAAACTATCGATCGTTCTGTTTCGAGTGATGCTCATCGCAGCCTAAATTAATTAGATTCTATAGAGAATGATATTTTTATATGTAAAAAATATTGAATATTTTTCTTCGGGTTGAGAAAAAGTTGTGCACTGATGGATTTTTACCCTCCCACTCCCCTCTTTCTCTCTCTCAACTCCCCTCTCAAAGATGAAGCGTTATTTTTTCAAAAATCTTTTGATCTTTTTATTTTTACACTTTTTAAATGAGAGCCGACCTAGAAAAAATGCGAATGTCACATGTAAATGTAGAGTTAGTAAAGTAATATTATTATCTTATATTTTGATGTGGAAATAAGAAATTATACAACATTTTTCTATTCATTTTTAGTTTGAAGTGAGGGAGCTTCATATATTGAGATTCATTTAATTTTTAATGATATTTTTAAATAGACCTTAAGACTATTTTAAATTTATGTCGCTGGGCAGAGAAAATTTTGAGCCTCGGACAAACTAGAGTGTTTTATATTTTGGAGTCCCCCCCCCCCCCCTCTTACTGTTGTTGATATAAAGTGGAAGTAGTAGCGTATGTTCCAGCCAATATTCCCCAATTTTGCATAGGATGTGTATGCTTACCCTTACATCCAGGAGGGACTCGCATAGTGTAAGGGTAAGCACACTCGCCACGTCATATTGATTTTCTCTTTCTCAAAAAAAAATTCAAAATGGGATAAATTTTAACTATATAGACGTGATGTATTTAATTATTCTTTTTTCAGTGTTCTTTATTGTTAAATCTATTATATTCTTAGCCAGCAGTAAATTTATAATTTATGAATGTAATACGAAAATGGATATGACAGTGCTTTGAAAAGGGGGAAGGGGGCTAATTTAAGAGTATTTATGAATTATTTTAGAGCTTTAGTTTGTCGAAACTGATATAAAAGTGCAAAAAAAATAAAGAAAGTAGGTATAATCCGGAGAATAAATACTTCCTCAGTAGATATTTCATATATAGGTAAGAGAAAATAAAAAAACTAATAGACACATTATTATTATGGTTAACAGTTTATATAAATTTAATATACCATATTTCTTTATGTATTGTATAAGACTCACTTTGTTTTGAAAATTCGGGGTCTACAAAATAAGGATGTCATACAATGGATGGAACTAAGGATGAGGCAATTTATGAAGACTAATTCGTCTTCAGACATAAATGAGGACAAGCTAAAGAACTATTATATGGATGAGAGTTTTGACAGTGAGTATGGATTCAATGATGAATAAAACCTTTATGTAATAAAATTTTTTTTTCCAAAATCAAGGTGGATCACATGAGATCGTCTTATGCGTGGGAAATAGAGGAAATATGAAAATACACATATAGTATATGAGGATCTCGACTTCAATTTATCAAATGTGTTTCCAAATTTTAAAGAGTTCTTTGTCCTATGCTCTACTCCTTTTAAGGGCAAAAGAGTGACCGTGAACTATGTGTTTATATTAAAATGAATTGTAATTTTTTAGATTTATATAACGCCCCACTAGTTTAGTAAAAGTCATGGAGAAGTTCTTTCCCCGCATGAGCCAACCTTTGAATCAGACTGTGAGGCTAAAGGGATACACTGGATGAAGTTCATTCAATCCCTTCAGAGTAAGGCAATACTCTTAAGTTTTTGTTTATAAAAACAAAGGAAAATGCTTCTGCCAACTTTTATATGCCATGGGTTGCGGAAATTAGTTCGTGCTTGTTAGCTGAAAGGTATCAATTGAGTTTGGGTTGTCTACCTTCCACCAAGTAAAAACAAACGAATTTATTATACACACCCTGGAATCTCTTCTTTCATTCAATTTTTCTCTCATCATGTGGGGGAGTCAAAATAATAAAAAAATTTTAATTATAAGATTCTTTAGAATAGGTAACAAAAATAAATAGTTATCTTTAAAAATACCTCGTGTTAACTCAGTGAGCTAAAGGTAAAGGAAGTTACGTTTTATTTTATATCCGTGATCTCTATTTTCCTATATTTGGCAATAAAACTCGTTTTATTAGAAAGATAAGCGAGTTTGAGTTGGAATTTTTTCCCTCTTCTATAAACGATTTTTTTTAAACATATACTAAAAATAAATCGATTATTTCAAGATTATTTAAAATAAATGAATAAGTAGAAAAATTATGATAGAGTGAAAATTTCCTGTCTTTTGTATTAAAAGAATTTTTAAATATTTATAAATATTTTAGATAATCAAGTGATAGAAATTAGATGCCATTATAATTAATCACCAAAGAATATCATTGATGCAAATAAACCAAGAAAAGATTAAAACTAGTATGAGGAGAATATGTCTTCTTAAGAGGGTGACTTGGACTCAGATATTTAAAGGATTTGGCCGTTTATTTCACAAAGACTAGAGCTCTTTTGTTTTAAAAATAATTTTATACATAGCACGACTTGTGAAGTTTGCAAGATAGACAACCAAAATAACATCTCATCAATCGTGATGAGATCCTTTCTTTAGAATAACAAATTCCTTAGGAATACTATCGAAAAAAAATTGGATATATTTCCATGAGTAAATTTTTTATTTTTGTTAATTCGGTTGCCTATAGGTTAGAAGTATCTTTTAGAGTTCAAGGGATTTGTTCGAGTTTGGTTGCTGGAAGAAAAGCAACCCAGATGACCAATTTTTTGATTAATTGCTCCAGAGAGATGGACCACGCATGCTCAGTTGTTAGGAATTAACAAATAAGCATGCATAGCCCGCCTCTCTGGAGCAATTAATCAAAAAATTGGTCATCTGGGTTGCTTTTCTTCCAGCAACCAAACTCGAACAAATCCCTTGAACTTATGATATTATTTATATAATTTTGAGAATTTCAAAAATATTATTTGCTAATCTATTGATATTTCCAAACCTCCTTGCTTGTATTCTTACTACTTTTTTCATAAATAAATCTGTAATAATAAGTACTAAAAACAAAAAATTATTCCACGGTTAATTGAATTAGATCTAGAAAAGTGTTCCCATTAAACCTTCTATAAGGATTAAATTACAACGAAATTATAGCGTCTAAACTCCAACTTGACTGTTAAGAAATCGAATTGAATATTAGTCTCAATTAGAGGTAGGCGCCGGGTTTGGCTAAAAGCAACAAAGCTTTATTCAAGATAATTATTTGGGCCAATTAGTCTGATTCATAATTTAATTGAGCATCGTAATGTTAATGCGTTTGCTGGTTGATTCCTATTATTCGGTGAGGAAGTTTGTTTTTTCGCGCCTAATGATCGTGCAGGAGGTCTTTTCGTTGGGGGGGGGGGTGGAATTGAGTGAGTTTCGGAGACCATTGTCTGCTCTATTTGGACAAACGCCACCGCCTCGCATGTTAATTATTTTAATTTGTTATTCTTCCGACCACAAAGGGCAGGTAGCTTCTTTCAAATTAAATATACTTTTCTAATTTTCAAAAGACATTTTCTAAAAACGCGGTGAATTATGAAAATAGGGAATGAATAAACTAACTTTTCTATTCAAAATAGAAAGTTGTTACCGAGGGAATAGAAGTGACTCATTTTCAAGTTGTATGTCTTGAAAATTGCCAGACAGGCCAAAGCTAGTGTGGTGTAATTAAGAAATTTGACTCTAGTTGTTAAAATTTATGACCGAATCTCTCCCCTTTTGCCAGATGAAGGGATGGCGAAAATGCGAGTATCCAACGAGCTATGAAAAGACATTTAAATAAATTGAATAGAGGTTTCACAACTTATTGGTGAGATCGGGTGATATACATGCTCTCTGATCACAATGGCTTTTATTTCTCATAGAAAGTTGATTTTATATGAGATATCAAAGAAATAATTTGCCCTCTTATAACAAATAAGATTGAAAAGAGTAAGAGATCTGTAGCAGGTACCTGAGAGGTGTCCATTCTCGTAGGCTGCGTATTCGCCGTTGTCCATGCGATGCTTCTTCAGTTGGTGATGATGTAGATGAGATGCTGCGATGCTCAGCCCCACTGTAGCTCTCTTCGGGGGCCTTCCGGGCCTGGAGCTGCCGAGTAGCAGAGAGTTACTGTCGTTAGAGGTGGAGTAGTTAGTACACGGGATCCGGGGTCAGGTAGGAGCGCCACCTACTCTATCCTGGATGGGTGCCCTTGCGTGGCTATTCTTGCCAAATTTAGGGGCTCCAAATCCCATCTCAAAGATTGTTTTAATATTTGAGGTTTATCTGAGATATTTGAGAATAAATTCGATTAGTCTTTGATGATCGATTTTATATTTTTAACACTGATATAAGCAGGATTTTTAAGTCATAAAATTCTGACCCCTTTAAATTTTTATAATTATTAAACAAATTTTTTTTAGTTAATTCTCCATTCACAAAAGAGGAGACAAACTGCTTTGGCAGTGTATGTCATAATACAGAACTAGTCCCACATTGCGTTTCTTTTCTTTTTTTTTTCGTTTATATCTCAACCAATAGTGATATCCCAGATCCGATACTTCTAAGCCCCAAAAAGGTTAAAAACTGAATCCTTAATACACAAGATTAGTTAATGAATCGAAGTTTTTTTTTTGTAATCCAACCAAATAAAATATATAAATAAAAATTGTATTTATTAATTTATATAGATAACAAAAAGACCTTATCTCCGATTTATAACATATATTATTCATGTTTATTTTTCAATAATTGAATTAATTAGTTTATAGATAAATGTTTATACACGGAGAGAATACGCTCTAGCAATTCGCCTCGTGACGATTTGGTAAGTAGTTAAGTAAAGTACTTAAAATGAGCCAAGGTCTTTCAAAAAAAGTAAAAAAAAAGAAATTTTTTTTTGACTTTTAATCAAAATTAAATTTTTTATCTAAATAAATTAAATTTGAATTGCTTTTAGTTTAAAAAATTAATAACAAAGTGATATCACAATGTATGAGTCCATAATTACGAAAGTGAACTAACAAGATAAATTTTTTTAAAATTTATATAAATAAAGTTGCATTGAACAAAATTTAAAGCTTCTTTGTTGAAGAAATGATCTCATAAAATAAATCGATGCCAAACAAAATCTATCTAATAAATTAAATTTCTTAAATTTCTACTTTCATAATCAAGGGGATGTATTAGAAGAAAAAATTTATCTCAGATAAAACAAAAATATAAAATAATTAATAATATTGGAAATTGTAATTGTAATAAAAAATTTAGTAAAATAATTATATTTGATAATTTCGAAGTTAATTGTAAATATGAAAATTTGATAAATGGAAATATAAAATTTGAATGGCACTCGTGGAAAATAGGTTTCAGGCTGTGTTAGTGTTAGGAGGTAGGAATTGGGATCACAAAGGAGGAACCCTAGCCACTTACAACTACAAATGAAACGCAACAAAATTTAAATAGTTTAAAACTACACTTAAGCAGGAAATTTCAAATCCAATTCAAATTATGTTGTGTATCGACAATTATAAATTAAGAATAAAAAAAATATTGGTAAGATGTTTTTTTATTCTTTTAATCAGGCAGGAGAATGAGAATTGCCTGGCGGAGTTGGGGGATTGATTTCTCGGGTGTCAAGCCCAAGATCTCTACGATGTCCGGACCATTGATGTGCTCACCCAACTTGTAAACATATCTTTGGTCTGCATAACCTGGAGGTCTTGGATTTGTCTCTCAAGAAGTAATGGAAAAAATAAAATTTATTTAGATTAAATTTAACTTTAGTCTCGTTTTAGACTTTAATAAAAGTAAAATCATAAAATTTTTTAATATAAAATTTATAATATGAATAATCTAATATTAAATTGCAGAAGTGGAGTTGTGGAAACGACCTTTGATTTTGTTTAGGGAATTTATTCTCCTGGCTGAAATTCATAAACATCTATTTTTTGATTGAAAGAAAATTTTCCATTAAATTTTTACTCACAATTAAAATAAAAAAAGAATTAGAAAAATAAAAGTCGGCTAAAATAATTAAGAATACATAGGCAAGATTTGGAAGCCTTTTGCCTACAAGTAAATAAAATTCCGAGTTACGCGCCTAGGCAAAGAATCTCATCAAATTTTAATTTAATTTTTATTTATAATTGTAAGTAAAAAACATGCATTATTTTAATTTTAATTAAATAAACTTAAAGGATAAAGATTGGATATTTGGCTTAAAATTAACATGTTGAAACTTGATCCAATGAGCTCATCAGTGTTTATGGTGATAATAAGAATGATTTTTAATCGTCACTGTTATAAATGATGCGAGTGAAAGAGTCGTTTTTGAGGAAAGCCCTGGGAATTAGAAGGGATGCTGCAAATATCATCTTGTGAAAATGGCTTTTGGGCAGGGATGCAGGGCAGCAACACTCAAGACCCCAATGAAAGATATGGCCTTCATTTGGCCCAAAAGTTGTTGATTGTTCATATAAAATAAAATCATAAGTATCTTCATAAGCGGGGCGCTTTAAGAACTCATAGCTCTACTCGGAGACAATTATAAGCATTTAATGGGGATTAGAGATAAATGAAGAGATTGGATCATTTTTCCACCAACAAATTCTAATAAAGAAGAAAGCTCTTCTTTCTTTCACCTGTTTGTAGTATTAAATCGTTCAAAATGAACATTAATAAATCTTTAATGGAATCTTGCACAAAAAAATGTTTTATTGGATTACAATCCCTTTTCATTAGAGCTTGCGCGTGAGAAACAATAATAAAAAAACCTAAAAACATAATTTCGTTTTGACACTAATAGGTGAGAGTGGGGGGGGGGGATGAACGACAATAAGGGTGTTTTTTCGGTTCTGAGTGAATTATGGATCTGCCAAGGCAATACATCTCCTTGCCTTCATTTTGCTGAGCCTTCAGTTAAATTATACGATTTATTGAGTGCTGGTTAATTCGAAAACCACAATGGATTGGGGTGTGGCGATTTATATTTGCTAATTGGGTCAAAAACCAAGCCGCAGCCCATTTCCCTAAATGCGTCTTGTCGAAATACTTGAAGGCGCGAACGTGAGGGATGGCCAAAGTAAATAACCTACGAGATTGGAACTAGAGGGTAGAAATGAGACACCCCAATTTAAGGACCAGCCACGAAATTCATCTAGAATGGTCTAAGATACGACCAATAATGGCAAATCCCTTCCTACAGTAAATAAAATGACCTCAGTTTTTTATTACCCCACCTTCACTTTCTCGTAAATTCACTCGAGTCTTAACATTTACAGCCTGACACTAATGCAGGTCCATTCATTAAGTGTACTTTTCCAACTCCAATATTCAATATTGTCTAGTTAATACTTATGAAGTATTAAAATAATCTAAACTATTAATCAATAATGTTGCTTGGTTACTGATAATTATTATCACCTGGTGTTGAAATAACAAGATATCTAATTGTTAAATTATCTCTTGATAACATAATGGATATAGTTTTATATAAAAAAATATCTGTTAAACAAAAGGAATTCTTGTTGTCTGATGCATGTTATAACTTATAGCAACATGTAAACACTGTGGGCATATTCGCAAACAGATCATATTTTAATCTGTTTAAACTAGGTTGAAGCATTTTATTTCTATATAAATATCAGGCGTATATAAAGAGCCTTTAATTCGGCAAGTAAAAATACTGTTCTCTGTTTGTGAAGTCAAATAAAATGATGTTTATTTTTTTCAGCTCGAGACAAAACTCGTAAAAGAGGTTTTTTCTGTTTGGCGCCACTTGGCTCGTCTGGAGCAAGAGATTAGGAGCGAAATGTATTCATTCCTGATCATATATTCCCCTACCTGCACCGGATACTCGTTGAGGAATTTACTCCGATTTCTAAATGAATCTGGTTACTGTTTACTTTGCTGCCAGCAATCTAATCGGTACCTAGTTGAAAAAATTTTAACATCATTTTAACTACAAGTATTAAATTTATGATCATTTAAAAAAAAATCCTGGCTTCGAAAACCATGTAATGTTTTTATGGATAAGAAACCTAAAAATATTATTCACAGAAACTTGGTTGTATTTGAAAGTTATAATAGTTTACTTGAAAATTTTACTGGGAATGATTTCGATTTTATTATCAATATAAGCATTTATTAGGATCTCCTGAAGGGCGCCGGCGCCACCTCGAAGGTTTAGTCTGAGCCCTTCCAAACACAGGGTTTCGGGTATATTAACATTGGCTGGGCGGTAACCAAATTTGTCTGTGATTCCAACAAGGAAGGAGGGAGTGTGAAAAATGTTCTACACTTAGAAAAAAAAAAAAGAAACGTTTCCCCTAACTTCTATTCTTAAAGACATTATTCATATAAACAACATACATTTCAAATGGTATTAAACAGAAACTAGAGAGAGAGGAGGTTTAATAAGAAAAAAAAGAAGCTCAACTTAAATAAATAAATAAAAACAAACTAATGAAGAAGTGTAATTAAACTTTTAATAGAAAAATTTTTGTTGAAATTTTCCATAAAAATCAGTTTGCAAATATTTAGTTAATTAATAAAACTCTCTGTTTAACGGACTAATAGTGATATGGATGTCAATTAAATTAACGTTGGAATCAGTGGACATAAGAAATAAAAAAATCTAACAAAAAGTACAAGAGCATTGGGTGGCTGATAAAAAGAGAAGCAGTCTTAGCTTTGGTAACACTTGGTAGCCAATCCACGTGCTCACAAAACGAGCACCGAGTATAAAAATTATTTTTGAATTTTGGGGCTAACACAAGTTTGTATCTTTTTCTTCACTGGCCTAGGGCCTTAATGTATTGTATTCACTCAAATTTGTATTATCAATTGTATATATAGTTTCAAAAATTAAAAATTGTACATAAAAAAGAGTTCAAAATGGATGACATGATTTTGATTTTCTTAGAAATCAAAGAATGTGTTTGGTGTAAGCCTGATGACGAGGCATTAAAGGGGCAGAGAAACAGTAACTGAGAGCAATCGCATGCCCAACAAAAATTAATAATCTTGAGTTATTATTTTCAAAAAAATTCTACGACCAAGAAATAAAACAGACGTAAAATTTCCTAGCCCAGTTAAGAAAAAATATAATAAAATATTTATTTTTTGTGATAACTACTAATATTTTAATGTATTTCTTTGTTTAAAATGATTTGAGTAAGTTTTGAAAAAAAATTTTCATTTATGTTATATTCTCCTTAATTTAAAAAAAATTAATTGATTGTTAAAAGAGGTTTTTTTAAATTTTTTACTCCAAAATGATTAAACCTAAAGCGACAACTTTGAAAAGTGCATTATTTAAATAGTTGGGCCCTAAGAGGTGTGTGTGCCTCCGTCTACTGCCCCGAGGGGCTCCCGGGGCAGGGAAGGTTGCTTACTTCCCTTTCTAGGTTAAAAATCGATTTTTCCAATTAACCAGCTGTTGTGTAATGGGAAAGATAACAAAAAAGACCGGTCAGGTCGCGAGAGTTTATTTACAAATTAAAACAAATCCCGGCGACCCGAGATGCTGGATCTGTCCTTAGGGGGTGGATTCTCGATCGTTATGCTGATGGTTTCCACCCGAGGGCCTCATAATGCCGAATGCATCCATTTATGATATTTGATGTGTCAGTGTGAATGCGAACGCTAGATTTCAATTGGATTTCCATGCGGAGGGGCAGAAAAAACCGTACATCCAGATATAGAGCCAAGCACAATGGAGTTATTGAGTGTTAGGCTTTTTGATAACTGATTGTATTAACGTCAAAACTAGACTATTTTGAATTGTTTGAAATGTCCACACGCTGAGTGACAGAGTCTTTCATTGAGATACACACGTTGATATTCTATATTTGAATTGAAAAAAATTGCTCTCGATGTTTCGATGAAATAAAAATACACATTTACATTTTTGAACCAAATTGAATTCATGTCCCATATTTAAAAATCCATTGCTAAAACGCTTTTAATTATCACGTATTTGTTTACATGCAATAGAGAGAGGCTCTCGGGCTGAAATTGACTAATAACTCCATCCAGCCCCAGGCTCGCTTTAGAAGAATTTTAATTTATATAAATATACACCTTTAATGGTATTAATGAATGAAAATATAATGGTTTTCATTAGGCTAGGGGTTCTCCTTGTCAGATGGGCATCCAAATCGACCCCATCATCCAATTCCCAGATCTGCCGTCTGTTCCCGAGCAGATATCAACAATTTATTTAAACAAAACGTTAAAAAAAGCAGGCAAGCAGCGTGCGAGTTTATTAATCTGATGGAGGAGAAAGAGGTAAGTGTGTTTAACCCCGAGAAATCCCGGGATGATCTTCATTAAAAAAAGCGATTTCCAGTACGCTTACGAGTGTCCTGGGGACTCACGACACTTTTAAGGTAAAAATTCTAAAGGAAGACAGTTAAAAACCCAAGTTTAATGGAGCCACTGTGTGAGGGTCGTTTAATTATTTTGATTTGGTCCCCTCTTGTGTTAATTTCACGGCACAGTGCCCTTCACGCAGAAATGATATTAATAAGAAACCCCCGGGCCAATCGTATTGTTTTTTTTTTAATCTTTTTTCTTCTTCTTTTCTTATGCCATGTCCTCGGGGTGTTAAGATATAAGTGAAAATCTAAGAATATTTTATTGTTGTGCAATCATTTTATATTCCGCTGTTTTTATAAAAAGTTAAAAAAAAACTAAGAAAATATCCTTTGGCGCTTTATACTGAAAAGAAATATTAATAAGATGCAATTATTTGACTTTTAAACATTTCTCAAACTCAAAAAAAAAAACATGAAATAAGAATCTTTTGTACGTTTGATTCGAATAAATAATAGGGCGAATATCTTTATAAGATTTTCTTTTCTTTTCTTCCCTTTCCTTCTTCATCTTCTTTTTTTTTTTATTATTATTTGAAGATGTAACATATAATAGAAACTGTATTTATCTAGACAAAAGTAATGTTAAAAATCTTTGCGAGGGTTCGTCTGATTTTTAAAAGCTTAATGTTCGGCAGCCGGCAGATTTGGGTTTGAGGGCAGATGGTTTTATGAAATGGGCCCTTTGGGGGCGGTTGTTGTTGCCTCCGGACGACTGGGGAGGAACTCGGATGAGTAAAATTTTGCACGCGCATGTGATTTTCATTTTTTATTATTATCATCTCTCTCTCTCTTCAAATGGGAAATCTGATACACTATACGATTATAGTATATTATTATTATTATGTTTTTTTTTTTTTTACTAATAAAAGAAACAAGATGAAATAAAAAAGATAAAAATCAGCCAATTATTTATGTCTGCTCTCACTCTATTTTGTAAATATTTTTAATTGCATAACTTGATTAAAATATACTCCGACCGGCCAGTGATTTTCCCCTTCCTGCTTTGCCCAACTCATCGCTCTTGAAAACATTTGCTATCTTATTGTGAACATTTATGATAATTTGGATAGATGAAAAAATCTCTCCCCTCCTCCCTCTCTGCCATTTCTGACCATCAAACCAGAGAGTGGCTCAGTGAGAGAGTGAGCTATCTCTTTCACACATAAATATTACATAGCAATGAGTTATCTCATGCGGTCGTAGGTTACAGATGGTGCAAACGTTTAATTTTTCGTGCAAGCTCACTCTCTCATTGAGCCATTCAATTAACGTTTCTGCTATCATGTACATATTAATTAATGACTTTTTCAATAAAACCTGTATTGTTATTTTATTATTATTTATATGCCCTCACTGTGAGCACCCATGAAAATAAACAAATAATAAATTCATAGATTTAGGCGAAAAATCAATTACATATTAAAAAATAAAGAAAAATAAATCCTTAGTTTTTATTTGACTATTTTCTTGAGAATTTCCTTATTTGGATGTATTGTCGAAAGTATGTATTTTATGAAAAATAATATTTTTTACAAGTTATTATGAGTTTTCTTTATTTGACAGATGAACAAATGTTTCGATAGACCATAGCAGCCATCATCAGAAACTCAATCATCCACTTAGTTGTCTTGGCTTATAAGAAAATACTCAAGAAAAAATAGTCAAAGAAATATATATATTAGACTAGCATCCACCCATAACTGAGTTAAAAAATAAAATTTTTCGTTCATTTATTCCAAAAACCACTAAATTTCATAAGATATTTCGACCATGTCCTACAGCCATCCTCAGCCGGGACTAAAAATATTTCCAAGAAGCATATACATTTAAGTACAAATTTATATTTATATATTCTAAGTTTATTTGTAGAAATTTTTTTGTTAAATTAGCTAACTTAATATAAATTTGTACTTAAATGAATTATATGGTTCGTGTTTGGAAATATTATTAGTCTTGACTGAGGATGGGACTCGGCCGAAATTCCTTATGAAATTTAGTTGTATTTAGAATTAAATGAGTCAAAAAAGCATAGGATTTATTTTTCTTTCTTTATTAAATAAAAATAATATTGTAAATAGTTTTTGGAATAAGAATATTTCAATAAAAAAAAAAATAAAAGAAAATTTTTTTTTCTAATTCCTTATAATTATTTAACATTTGTCTTTTATTTTTAAATTCGGAAGAGATGTGGCAAATATAATCTTGGAGAAAAAATGTTTTCTTTTTTTAAAATTTTAATCATCTTAAAATTTTTTTTTTTTAAAGAAATATTATCGTTAGAAATAAATAAATCTTCTTTCTGTTTAGTTTAATTTTGACAAACATTAATGAAATTTTCTTTACTTCTAATCAAGATGAGATTTAAGTAAAAATATTTAAGAATAATTAAAGTTTAAGAACATAATTATAATAAAAAATTACTAATTGATTTATTAATCTCATTTTAATTTTCTTCCTTCTCATCCTTGCTTTATAAAAAAGAAATTCCAGACTTAGTTCGGGTAACTCATGCTCGCTAATCATTAGTGTGTACTATATCACGCTTAATGTAAATTTTTTTTTAATTAAATAGGGTGAAAGACAACAGAATTTAATTTAACCATAGATATTCAATTGAAAATTACTGAAAAAGAAACATGATTTCCTCTTCGGAAATGCATTTGTTTGCAGATCAATCAATTCTATTTATGCATTTATACTGAATAGGGATTAATTAATTTTCGATTAGCTCGTTTTATAGATAGCGATTAACATGTTAATGTGCCGCTCTTCGGCGGCGAGTCTCTTTCGCGGGTCACGTGACGTGGGCGCGGGTCACGTGAGGAGCACGCGTCAGTACTCCGCACGCGATATTCCGAGTCACGCATTTTAACAATTCGAAACGTTTTTTTTATCTTGAAGCCTGCTCAAACCTAAGATCGTTTTTACAAATGTGAATATCATTTTCTTAGAGAAATCATTTTATTTCTAAACGCATAACTTTGTACTCACCCGTTTACGTGATTGTGGACCGTAAAATACACTCAGATAAAATAGATGTTAATCAAGAATTAAAAACGTACACGTTAGAATAAATTAACTTAGACGAATTGAACAAATAAATAATAAAAATGTCTTTAAAAATAATATCCAAGTAGTATAATTATGAATTTTTTTTTTTACCTACAAGACTTGTTTTTAAGAAAGAGAATAAAATGAAATACTCATCATAACAAAAGATTAAATATTCAAAAGAGCTAATAAAATTTATAGAATAGCTTGTGATTATAGTAATTTGAATAGTTCCAATTATACATTTGATTAATATAAGGAAGTAAACGGTTAGATTTGATCTCTGTTTTGGTCAGTTATTCCTCCGATGCAAACTTGTTTCCTAAGTGGAGACAGATGTTTAAAGGAAAAATATTTAAAGATCTAAATTTCAAATTAATCTAAAATAACCAGTTTTGTGTCCATTGCTTTAATAGATTTCCTTTCTCTTAATAAAACAAACTACAAAAATCAAAAGAAGAAAAATTTTTATATTTCATTTGTCCTCACCTGGGAGCGGCTAGGGGATAAAAGGGCGAAAGCGAAGGGCTGTCACACAGGGCACAGGGTTCCCTTTTAATTAATAATATCGCTATCAAAAAATGAAATGTTATAATCTCCAACCACGTATAATGGGTAATTTAGTCCGTGTTTCAAGTTCTAAAAAACATCTGCTTGCTAGGGAAATTTTAATAAAATATAGTTCCAACTCACCTGGAGTCGCATAATTGATAAACAAACTTTTAATATTACATATCCAAAATATATATCCTTATTTATTACAAAAAAAGTTTTTTATTAAAAAATGTTATGAACGTCTTACTCTTGTGCAAGTTGATGAATCTATTCCTGCGGAAACGAGGCTCGGGTTTGAGGAGGTGGGTTGGGTGCCATATTGTTTTTAAAATTACTCTTTTAAAGGCTACGCACCCGATAGGGTGAAATTCAAGAAAAGCATTCCAATCGAAATGGGGGAGGCCGAGCAGCTGATGTGGCCAACACGACACGCACACACACACGAGAGCGTCTCTTCTCTCTTTCATCAAATTTAGTCAAATTTCTCATTTATTAAGGGGGTTAGATGAAAACATCTGTTACATTTCATTTCTTATTACCTGAAATTTGCCACATGATAAGCGATAAGATTTTAGTTATAATAGAAAATGTAATGAATTGTAAGACAAAGAAAAAGCATGAAAATATTCAACTACCCCAGGAACCGAACCCGTGGCCGTATTAAAAAATTTTTCATATTTCCCAGTTTGTTTATTCATATTAACATCTCACCTCAAAAATGAGAAGGGCTGTCCAATCAATTCCTCTGAATTAAAACCTTGCTTTAATTTTGAATTTAAAAAATAAAATAGAAAAAAATATATTAAACAAACTTTTTTATATAAAAAAATAAGTAAAATGAGAGAACTCATTTTTTTTATAAAAATGTCGAACATATTTGGTTTATTACAAATTTCAATCATTTTATTTATTCTTTTATCAATTATATTTAAATATTAGCCAAATATATTAAACAATTTTATGAAAAAAATTATTCTACTCTTTTTAGTACATTTTTAAATTTTTCTTATTATTTTATTTTTTTCATGACTAAAACAGTTTCTCATGATCGCCACTAACGGCAATTATTCTGACTCTAATTTTTTTTTTAATAAGCTTTTTGAAATTATTTTTTTACTTGATTGTATTGTCATTGGAACTAAGCCCATATGCAAAATTCAGTGATTCCCAACCTATTTGGTATCAAATACCGGTAAATTTAAGGTATGAGGATTTCGTACCGGTAGCTTAAAATATTTTTAAAAAAAAATAAAATTTTATATATAGTATATATTTTCTTATTATTTTATTCACTTGTCATGTACTGGCAGTTTGGGACTCAAGTTCCGGTACCGGTACGTGTACCATAAATTGGGAACCGCTGACTTACTTAGCTCAACGGGTAGCGTTTTAAAAATTGACTACAAGATGTTGCCAGACAGACAAAGCAAATTAAATAAAAGCGTTTAAAAAAACAGTGGAGGCTATACTGATATGAAAATTAATTTTTTAAGAATATTTCTCCTTCTTTTATTATTTCCGTAATTGAAGGTCGCGTTGTAAATTATAGATATGACCGAGAGGGGAGCAACTGGCTCTTCCTCACTCGCTTTATGTGAACGAGGGGAAGACTAGCATATAAAGGAAGTGGAAGAAATGTCAGTCTTAGGATAACTCGTTGTCGCCGTCCAAGCCCAACGTGTATCTTTATTTAAATTATTTAATATTCATTAGACTTTAAAAAAAGTAAAATTTTGATGGTAATTTATTAACTAAAAAAGCATGTTTCATTTATTATAACTTGTTTTATAAAAACACGAATCGTTCTTGAAATTTCGCTTTGCCCGGATTTTCGGACTTGACTGTTTAAATAAATAATTTATTTCAAGGAAGGGTGTGATAGCAATAGCCGAGTTAAGAAAAGAACAATTAATGTTTGTAACGAATTTTTTAATACGAATGCAAAGCGTGTCGTTTGCGTAGTTGACTTGCAGATGAACGTTACGCAGGAAACGCGTATCTTTCGCCAGAGAGCATTTGCGAACCTCATGGTCCCATCCGGTCCTTGTCCTCAAAATGACAGGCTTAATCCGTTGTTAATGTAAATATTTCTTAAAATACAAAGTGCGACACTTTTTATATCATCATCAAAGAAAATAAATAATTATAATAATTGTTCGCGATGTCAGAAAAAATTAATATTTGTTTATTTTTCTCTTCCTAGTGCTTCAGCTTCCTCTCAGTAAAATCAATAATCATTTAAATAATATTATAAGCATGGCAAAAAATATAAACATCAGCCGGTGTGCCTTCATTCATCTGGTGTTTCATTTATCAGAACAAATTTAATTTTCTTAAAATGTGAATGAAGAGAATTCAGTCTTAAAAGGAAATAAATAAAAAACTATGTATTTTGCCGTCCGTCTATGTTTCGAATGCAAAAGTCAAACAAAAATTACAAATATTTTAAGAAAAATTACGATTGTTTTATATTAATAATAATTTGTGTCAATTTATTATTTTTAATGTTTGTGTTTATTTGTTATTTTTACTTTGAGGAATTAATTTTTATTTAATTTCAATCTAATTAAAATTTAAGGAAAATTTAAAAACTCATTTTCTACGCAAGACTGAAACTAAAAGTGACCTTATGAGTTGACTTGTATTAAAGAATTGATCTATATTTAAAAAAATTACTAATAAAGTAATTTAATATATAATTTTTTTAATGATCGAAGATCGATGAATTCCGTTTTTTAATTAAATTATTTTCGTTTCTTTTTTTTAATATCCATCCCATTTGAACAATAAAGCAGTTTTCATTAAGATAAATTAATAATGGCTCTTAAAATAATAAGAATGTGAACCTCCCTGGAAACATAATTTATTTTAATTTTATTATCTCCCCTGGCTCTTTCATAAGGCGCCATTTTCATAAACATTATTTTTTAGATCTCTGCCTTATGAGTGTCTTTCAATGACTGCTTTTAATTCCCAGAGACCCTCTCAGGGCGTTTTGGGCTCAAGGCTCAAGTACGATTCGAGATTGAAAACAGTCCGTGTCTTCAGGGCGGTCGTTTTTTGGGGTGAATGTTCAGGGCCACCCCTGATGAATTCATTCGTCTTTGACCAAGAATTCTCTGTTTACAAACCGTTTATTTTTATATAATCATTCACCTGAGACAATATAAGAATGGTTGGTGTTGATTTGAAAAATAGGCCCACTCAGGTTTCGAATTTCATTCCCTTCCCCCCTCCCACCGCTCATCCCCCACCGCGGATTCGCCACTTGAAATTGAAACAGTTTCCTCCCTGGCACTTGTACAATCTCGAGTGTATCGCGTTTCCAATGACTACAATCTCGTCGAGTGTTCTTGTCAATTCTTCAATGGCTCCTGGTTAAGATGTCCTTGAGGACGATCTGGGCTATGGTATTGTGACAGGCATCGGGAAACGCACCGACCCCTGGACCACCCTCTTCAGGCTAATGCACTTTATAGGGACAATTTATGATCTGCAGGAGGCAAAAAACAAGACCCGCGTGATAAAATTCTTGAAAGGACACTCAAAATGGCAGTTGTTTAAATTAATAAGTTATGATTGTGCTGACAGTAATTTGTCAAACAACGTTCTTATAACAGGAAGGAGTTCATTTCAGATATACAATATTATTTTGATAACATTTCATTTGGATTTTTTTTTTACTAAAGTGCTGTGTTTCTTGACTAAAGAAACATCTGGGCAATCTCAACCCGATTCTATGAATAACATTTTTTTAAACTTTCAATATTTATAAAAATTTTGTTTATTTTGTGACACTTGAAGTTGAAAATTTACACCACTAAACTCTCCCAATTATATCGAACAGATTAAAACTGATTTAAGAGTAATTATTTATAATGTTTTTCTATTTCCCTTTTCCAGGAGGATTCCCCCGGGAAGTCGTTTTGGCATACATGGCTTGGCATGCCAATGCTTAATTGAGTTTGAAATGGCGACGAAATATGAATTGTATGTCTTGGCTTGCAACAAACAAAAGAAAACCCTTGAGAAGGGTTGCAGCCCATCATCTAAGGACTTGAATAAGAATTCAAAGAAAAGTAAATCTGCGCTTGGCAAAACCTGTTGTTTTTATCTGTTTGATGTTTAATTTAATAGAAAAAGGAGTCGGCCTAAGGAAATTGGCTAAGATTTGCAACAGGGCTGGCTTTCGCATCTTTCTACTGGTCTCAATGATAAGAAAATCACTCAAGTGGAGCTAAGCGGTGAATAATTTGAAAATAGAACGATTCGGTGCGCAATGAAAACGTTTCCTTAAGGCCAAAGGAAACCAAAGGGGGTAAGATTATCCGACTCAAAGCATCAGATAAATAGAGACGAAATTAAAGAAATGAACCAAAAGGGAAACAATTATTGGCTTGAGAGTTTAAAACAATCTTCGAGCGGAATAATTAACTACGGCGTGAGGAAATTAAATTCAAAGATATTTTTTAGCCTTTAAGGGAGGCGACGGTGTGTAATCTGAATTGGAAAAGGCCCAAGGGCAAATCAAAATCGTTTTGGTGGCTGCCCCCTCTGCCCTGAGCAATTCGAGCCGCGAATGAATCACAGCCCCATTCCCTATCCTACTCTTCAAGTCCGACTGTTATTGATTCATATATGACTCAACATGGGCAAAGGCCAAGTTTAAATACACTATTTCCCAAACACATATATGCATTCAAATTTGCCAATCAATAGAGTAGAGTAAATAAATGATCTTAAATTGATTAAAATCTCATTCATTTGAAGTAATAGAGATTCATTTGGCGTACATATTTTTTAGAGAAAGTATTAAATAATTAAACGAAGTGATATGTTAAATTTTAAAATACATACAAAAAATTTCAATTTTTAGTCTTAACCAATTTTTTATGACTGAATTTTTTTTTTCAAGTTAATCAAAAAAAGTTAGAAATATTTAAGAAATATATAAAATTTAATAATTTAAAGACAGCTTCCTGAAATAAAAAGCGCATGGTCCCTGTTCTGTTCGTTTATTTATTATAAACAAGTTTATAGCTATCATGTAATCAGATTAAAAATTTTTTAACAATGGAGAGAATGTTATTGAATTTTATTAGTTTTTGTTCTCAAGTAAAGTCTGAATCTATAAAAGGTTTAAAATTTCTAAAATACTTTTTGGCCATTGTCATTAACTCATTCATAGACATAAAAATAATGTAAGAGTAAAGTTCAAGGTGATGTAACCTGGTGAAATTAGGACAAATCAATAAAAGAAATTAAATCAGCGATTACGTTTATAAACCTAAAAAAAATTTAATTAAAATGAATATAAAAAATTTATAAGTGAAGAGAAAGAAAGATTTGTCAATTGAAATTAGAAATAAAATTAAATCGAGGAGAAGATATTTAAACTAGGAATATTAAGTTACAACATAGCAAAACTGAAGAAGTGAAAATTATTATAAATTTTTCCCGAGTAAATATAGAAATGTTTATGATAAAAACTTTCTTTAGTGTTGAAAATGGACTGTCTCAATAAAAATATCTGTTAGAAGTATAAGTTTAAAATTTGATATTGATTGATTAAGCTGTTTTGGAGGTGAACTGCTCACAGACTGACAAACAGGCATTAATTGAGAAAAGCACTTTCCTGGGATCTCAACATCTCAGTCAGAAAAAAAATTTTACATGATCAAACATGAACAAAAAGGTGAAAAATAAACTTTAAAGTGAATGTTTAAAGAATATCTAAACGATCTCATGGAGCCGGATACAAATCAGATGAAACACCTCTCAACACCTCCATCACTTCACCTCCTTAAACTCGAGATTCCAATCCGGGCGAAACTCAAATCGGTACCCACGTGTTCTGAATACTGACCTACGGGTCAAAAGGGCACAATGGACCCACATTAGAGGAACTCTAACCCTCAGCTATTTGAGATTTTATTTCCTCACTTAACCATGAAACAAAACTAAACTCAAGTAATTCGATCAATAGATTTTTTGAATAAAGTGCATAAAGAGCTATACACTACTTCCTTATTTCTCTCCCTCGGGATAAATTTTTGAAATTAATATACCAAAATCAAAGTTAGTAAAAATAAATAAATAAAGAACCCTACTTAATCGGTCCGTTGAAAAGAATAAAAGAAATGTTTATCTAAACTCGGACAGTTCGTGGTTGCCAATCCACCAGGTGTGAATGTGATATAATCTCTTACAATAATAATAAAAGAGCTTTCATCTCTGTCTTTTTTTTTTTTGCATATTTGATATATCTATGTATTTACGCTCTCAGCAAAGAAAAGGTTAAATTAAAAAAAATTACTTTGTTCTTTGGTCATCGATATAAAATTAATATATCAACCTAATACATACAATCCGCTTTGTGAAAAGAATACTTTTTCTCCCCTCTGAGCATCCTTTATTAACTATAAATAAATAAATAATAAAAACAATTCACTAATCTTACTTTCCATTTAATTTGTGACTATTAAATCAAATATAAAAGGAATTCTCAGATGACCATAGAAAAATTCGATTTTTTTAGTAATCAATAAATTTCAAATCAAAATTTATTTCCAAATTGGGACTGTTCTCTAACCATAAGGAGGGGGGAAAAATTCAATGAATGAATACTTTTTATCGTTATGCATATACAGGGAACAATTTTTCGAATATTTAAATAAAAATGTATTTATTATTTTAATAAAAAAATAATCTATTTCTTTATTTTACTTCTGAAATAATTAAAGTATTTAATTTATTCTTAAAAAGTCAAAAAGGGGAACTATCTAAACATGCAAAGAGATGTAGATATTATACTATTAACAAACTTTATTTTTCAAAGAACAAAAAAATAATTCTTTAGATTAAATAAAAAAATATAAAAAACAAATATGTATAAATAAAAAAAAAAAAAAAATAGGCCCTAAATGATGAAATTCTAGATAAAAATTTTAATAAAATCGGAAATAAAATAATTTCAAATAAATGCCGTATTGCAGAAATTAATTCGTGTTTGGTTGCTGGAACGTATAGGGAGATTTAATAACCGAGTAACTCTGGAGGAAATAAACCAAAAATCCATTAATGAGGTGGTCATTTGGGTTGCTACCTTCTAGCAACTAATTTCTCCAATCTATGGCATAAAATAAAGCAAAAATTACTCTTCATAATAAATCTAATTATTATAAACCCCCAAAAAACGCTATGATGATAGCCAACGTCCGGAGCGGGCATGGCACTTGAAGAAGAAGAAGAAAAAACAAATATCCTATATAATAATGAATTTCATTTTTTTTTTTGGACTATATTCTATAAAATTCTCGGTTTGTTTATCTGAGTGCACGAAGACACAATTCAAATCTAGTTGGTAGCCACCTCTCGGCAGTCAGTCAAGTTATTGATCTCGTCAAAATTTTATTTATAGCTTATAAGCTCTGTTTTCTATCTGCTCTTTATCTGAAGAATTAAACATTCAAATGCCCATCAGTACAGTAAATTAAGTTTTTTCTTGTAAGAGAGGAGGGAAGAAAGTGTCTATTTTACTTAATAAAAAAAAAAAAAAAAAGTTATTTATTTTTTCATACTATGATAAAGTTTTGAAATATATAGGAGTAAAATATTAAATGAAAATAAATATGAAAACATTTTTCATCTTTAGCATTATCAAAATATTTTAATCCGATCCATTTATAAATTATTTTATGAAATAATAATTTTATCTAATCTAATCTAATCTAAATCTAATTGATAACAATGTTTTCTTTCACCACTAATAGAACAATAGTTTCTCTGATCGGAATTATGTATGTGTCCAGTTTAGCAAAAAAAAAAAAAAAAAAATTATTATCGTCAAAATAAAGATTAAAAACGTAATTTACTCAACTAATCTTTAACTATAATAAATACAAAGATGTCAAATTCGGCTTACGGGTTTTTTCAGAAGTGCAGATTTCTTGATCAAAAAATACTTTAGTACACCATTGGTGCCTACTTGTAAAAGGTGTTGATAAATTCGTTCCATAATGTTATTAGGCAAATTAGGTTTTTTTCTTACTGCATTGATCAAATTTTCATTCCCACCTTTCAGACATTTTAGAAATGGTATTAAAAAATTATAAAAAATGTAATTGTTTATGTTGAAAACTAAAATAAAAATCCATTATAATGAATTTATTGTCCCATTTATTAAGTACATAACTGTCAATAAAAATATATCAGTCACATCCTTCCTTAGACAAAATTAATTTCTGAAAAAAGCGAAATCATACAGTTACGGCAGATACTCGACGAACTTCGTTCCAGTCTAATGTTGGTATCCCAAAAAGTTTGTATATTTCGAAATTTTGTTTTCTACTATAACTTAGCAATTCAATTAATCAGTTCTCAGACTTGAAAATTTGGAAAAAAAAAATGAGTATGCAAAATTACTTACATTGAATATTTAATATGGATATACAATGCAATAAATATTGTTGGTAGCCACAGAAATAAATAATAATTAATAACAATAGGCGTAAAAAATACAAATCTAGACAATTCTTCGCTGAATTAAAATAAACTGCAGCAATGTAAACGCGATGTGATTAGCTCAAACTAGATACAAAATTGTATTAGGGTGAGGTTTATTGAGATGTCAGCTATATGTATGTTACAATATTGGGTTCGTATCTCGAAACTAAGTTCGAAATAGAGTACGGGAAAACTTCGTATGTATAGCGGTTGTTAAGCCGACCACTGTATTTCCAAACAGAGGAAGTATTTTATTTCTTTTTAAAACTTTAGATTAATCAGAAGATAAGTCAATTTAAGAGAAATTTTTATTATTTAATAAAATCAAAACTACTCACTTTATATACTCATGACCTCAGCGACGTTAGTTACTTTCATCTAAGAACGAAATAAAAAACGAAAGAAAGGGCGATAGTTTATTCATTTCCGAAAATTTCTTTAAAAACCTAAAAGAGAGATGGTTGACATATCCTAAATTCTTTCCTTTGAAGATAAAATATGAATTAACAAATCCGGAAGGAAGTTTTAAGGTTTAAATTGCGTTGGGAGCGAAATGAAAGGGCAAAACTGCGACTTGATTGAAATCAATTGCATAATTTCAAAGAAGCTACACATTAATAAATCCTGGGAGAAGAAGAGAAGAAGCTTCTCCGTTCGCAATATATACATAGGCAATAATGCTAGTTAGCGTCGCTAAGACTTCCAGTTAAATTGTAACTCGCTGTGCAACAAAAAGCATTTCCTAAACTGTTAGACCGTATATAGGATATTACGATATATAAATTTACCTTAAAGATGACGTTAATGAAATTTCTTCCCTTAGCAGAGCCTCCCCTTGGTGCGGTGCGCATTTTATAATAAGACTTAGATTGTACTAATAATACGGAGCATTTAAATAATGGCTTGTTCTACGGGTGTTTTATTGCTCGAACGAAAGACAGACGCTGCCTCTGTCTAATATACAACATTAATAACATCTACTAATTTTAATTTACGAGAAATATCTTGCGGTCTCGAGCTCTGTTCGTGTGCCGCACGGCTTAAGATGGAGCCCGCCTCCAAAAAAGCATATCACCCTCAAAAAGGAAAAAAAAGGACACGATTGTATTCAATTTTCTTAATTTTTAAATAAAATTAATCATTTTTTAATTAATCTTTGAATATTTCAAAAAAGACGTGGGGTAATTAATTATAAAGGACAAACAGGGCTTTTACCCTGCGGCCTCTGGTCTGGCCCTTTAAGAGACTTAAATGTATAAAAAAGTTTCGCCAGACTTAGATATTTTATTCTTGCATTAATTCAGTCAGCTTACAACTTAATTCTTGCCGCAGTTTAATTAGCCTGTTTCTGTATGTTGCAAACGGGAATTGCTCACTTTTTAGGGCGGGGAACAAGCAAAGGGGGGTATTAAAAGAAACTAAGAATAATTACTTTTTTACCCTAGCTGAGACATAGAAAAATAAAATCTTGACAATTAAGATGGGGATGGCGAGATTTAAAAGAAGAGGTTCAGGTGCACGCCCCAGCTAATTATTTCTCGTCTTTTTTTTTTTTTTATTTTCTCAAATTCCATCGGGGTGTAAATGTGAAGTGGAGATGACATTGTGCAAGCAGGTAGTCTTTGGATTAGTATGTGCATCGGGCTGGCTTTAATCCGGGATGGGTATTTATTGGGGCGGCTCACTTCACATGGTTTTCACGCCGAGAAATCGATCATTCGGGGGCGGGTGGGATGCTTTGTTAAAATGCCCCCACCCCACGCCTTCAGGGTGGGGGAGGATACCCGTCACCAAGTCGGCATCCGAAAGCCTCTTTTGAATGGACCCGGGTATCATTTACGCCATGATTTTTGTCAAAATTCGTGAGAATCTTGACAGCTAGAAAAAAATTCGTTGTCACCAGCCTTTCAATAGCTTAAAAGGAAATAATTCCGCTATCTTTCATCTGTTATTTTTTTTTTTTTTTAATTTATTTTTGTGAAAAAATAAATAAAAGAAATTATATCTGTCCAATTAGAAAATAACGCCTGAATTTTTTTTAATGGATCTTATCACACTCCCAGATCATCATTCATTGATTAACTAGGAATAAATAGAAGAATTTTCAAAAACAAAAAAAAAGAATGTTAACAGCTCTAACCACTACACCAGGGTAAATAAAAAGCTTTAAAAAATTAATTTTATGTTTTTGCAATATATAATAGTTATAACATTTAGAAGAAAAAATTTTATAAACGTTTAAGGAATTATAAAATAAAAAATAATAATGGTTTCCCACGCAGTGTTGTTTTATGTAGGCGGAGAGAGAGAGAGAGGAGCAGAAGAAGAGAAAAGGAAGTTTTAAGTTATTGTTTGTGATTCTAAGCTTAAATTAAGAGGAAGATATTCCATATGTGAGGTCAGTGATCCTGAATCACAACCGTTTAGGAGAAATGCATTAATTAACTCATTATATCGCTAGCGCCTCCTCTCCTGAAATTTAAAATTCTTAATTATATATTATTATTGAAAATAATTCTAATATATAAATATATACACGATTAAAGTTTATAAATTAACATTAAAATGAATTAAAACATTCGTTTGAAAATTATTTTGGCATAATAAAAAAAATTATTCTTTGGTATGGAGATAAGATAGGTCGTTCAGGATTGAGTTAGTTCAAAAGAACGAATCATTGAAAAGAACGGTTTATTCCTCAAAATGAAGTAAATAATAATCCATTGCTCCAGAGCGGACCACGCATGCGCTGTTGTTAATTTCTAGGGAACATTGACCCCTCTCTATTTACTGATATAATCATCTTTGGTTTTGTAATGTTCATTTTTAGGGTCTCACAATTAAATTTTATTAAAATTTCTGCACCATTTCGTGTGTCCTATCCTCCGGAGGAATGTCCTTAACAATCCGTTTCCCTCTCTTTGCATGAAATACAATTCTCCACCTCAATTGTTATTTTTCCCTGGCAAATTTTAATTAGACGATTAAAACTAAAATAATGGAAATGTGAAAAGTTTTTTTTGGCCTCGTAGCACTGACTTAATATAATATTAACCGAAATGGTCTAACTTTATGGAAAGCAACCAACCTTTATTTTTACAACTGAAAGGTAAGTTTATTATTAGTAAATTTTTAATTAAGAATATTTATATAAACAAGTTGTGGAAAAAAAGAGATATTTCTGAGGAGCAATTAAATTACGTCATTCCTTTTGATAGAAACAAGGGGGAATCAGAAACAAGGGAGGAACAAAACGAATAAAAGCCGAATGCTTTTATTGGGCTTTAATGAAACTCTGAAATTTATTTTTGATAGACAAGTATTTAAGGAAAAAAATTTTGCTTGCTCCCAGCAATCTTAATTATTTTTTATCGAAAATATCACGACGATACATACCTTTCTAATTGTTTAATGAAATTTTTGGAAAATTTAGGTAAAATATCGGCTTTTTTTAAGATGAATAATATCAATGAAATAAGTTTATTTTGAATATTTAATATGCACTTTTTTATTATTAGCAATATAATTTTTATATGTGAATCTTTTTTATATTTCATTATTTTATATGCTATTTATTATAATATTAAAATGTTTATTTTTTAATAGCTCATTAAATGGTTATTAAAAATTATTTCTATATAATATTCAATAACTCTTGAATGAATATTCAAAATTAATTCTATTTTAAAATTTAAAAAACTTATTATTTTTTAGTTTGATTTTTTTTTTTTTTTTGATAGTTAAAAATCATAAAATGAGAGAATTACAAAGGAATTTTATTTAATAAATAAATAAAATTCATAACATAACTCAAAAAATAGAGTAAAAATTGGATTCGAACCTGGGACCCCTCGCTTGCGGTTGCCATTATTCAAAAGTTTAGTTCTTGTTCCTTAGATCTGACAAGCAACTCGTCAGAGAGAGAGAGTAATACCAAAATCGTTTGAGCACTACGCGAGTGATTGGCTTATCTTATAATTGATAAAAAAAAAAACAGCCATAAATCAATAAAATACTCATGAGTCTTATTTGTGAGTGATTACGTCCTCCATTTGATTTTTACTATGAGAAAGATTGATTTAATTTAAATATAGATAATAGAATTTAATTTGATTAGAAGGTTGTGACGTTTCGAGTGGAGAGGAGGAAAGAATTTCAGGCCCCAGAGCAGAGTTTCCCTCTACCCTCACCTAGATCGATATACCTATTTATTACCCGTCCGGGGTTTCTTTTGCCCTTTCCGTGAGTGGCTCTCTCACTTTTTTCTTTCATCGTATAATTTGCTCCAATTCTTCGTTTCATTTCCGCCTTTGGGGGTGGATCATCTGATCAGATAGCTTGATTTAGTCAAGAGCGGGCAAACAGACGGGTTAATTAAATATCGGCTTCTGGCTCGCTATTCCGGAACGATATCGCCCAAGTAAATTCCGATTTCATTTCAAGAAGAGCAGCTCCATGGGGAGTGATAACCTTCGAGTGAAAAAAAGGCCAATTCATGGATGAACTTTGCCAGAGGATCCTTCATTGTATTTGAGTTTTTATCCATAAATCACTAATAATAGTGAAATCGAAACACGATAATGATGTAGAGTCGCACGGTATTCTATAAATACCTGAACGAAGGCAAACACCTGCATTTATCTAAGTTTAATTTCCTAAATCTTAAAAACATACATTTAGAGATTTTTTTTACTCAATTTTAAATTAAAAAAAATAATAATTATTATAAATTTTAAACGTGATTATAGGTAATTTATTATATTATTATCATATCGAAAATATTTATTTATTTCACATTTTCCTACTACTTAGTACTTAGTTATACCATTTCAACGAAAACTTCCCTAAAAAATTGTAATCGAGTAAAAGACCAACTAATTGGTGAAATATTCCAATAGTTTTTCACAAGAAGAACGCAAATAGATGTAGGATGAGCTATCGTATCAGAAGATATCATGAGGTGCTGATTGACTGAGCTTGAGAAAGGACTGAGAACAGGAAATAAATGGTGCTATATGGTCTAATGAAATTAACTAAGCAATTGTGAATTGATAAATGTGATTGTAGATGATATTATCTGTATGTAAGAATGATAAAATTAGCTGTGGTCCAGTTTGGCCGGAGGGTCCTGCCCCTTCCATCGGGTTTATCTTAAGTCGGGGGTAGCGAAGTCGAAGATTTATTATTGAAATATTAATTGGGTCCGTGGATGTGCATATCTCATTCATTCATTTGCACTGTGGGCAATTAAAATCCTCTGAATAAAACAATTTCCAATTTGAAAAGCGACCCTTCTTCATTTCTGCTATTCATGTCTGCCTTTCTGAGATACTCAAGACCGGCATCTCCACCCCCCTCTGCCCGCCCCCCACCAACCAGCCCAGGCCAAACATTCTGCCCAGCAATCCAACACAAATAACGTGGGTCAAACTTTGATTTATTATTTAAACATTACATCTTCAATTCCACACAACTCATGTGGTTTTATAATATTTATAACAAATTAGAATGATTCCAAAGCTTAACTGGGATGTAACTGAAACGAAAAGAAGCCGTGTGACGATACTACTGCAAATTCAAACAAAAGGTTTTTCGCAACAAAAATTAAGTGATGTATTTTCTTTAAAAAACTCTTAATAATTTTTATCGACCTGCTCATAGAGGAGGAATGTATTGTAATAATATCAAATTTAACAGTGCGAGTTTTTGATGCAGCTTAATAACAGGATTTGAACAGTTGTGGGTTTGAGTGTCTCTAGGCAAGTTTTTTTATACCACTTGACCAATTAATTTCAAAATATGGATTAATTTTTATTTATTATCTTAATAAGATCAACTTTTGGTACATATCAACAAACCTGAAGTAACTTTTTCCATTTTTTTGTGGAATATTTTATTAATTACTAAATTTAACGAAAAACTTTTCAAATAAAATTTCTACGGATTTTATAGCTGCAGCAAGTTTTTAATATTTTTTTCAAAAACTGAAATTCAAAATGGGAATAAAGTGATTTTTATTATCTAATTTGAGTGGTTCAGATTTAAGTACTGCCCCCATCGGTTTATTTACACTTGTAAATAAAGCATTTATAACATATTATGAATGTTTTTTCCCTTAAGGATTTTTCTACCCATCTAAGTCTGAAATAATAATAATAATCTCTGGTAAATCGGCCACCAAGGTCATGCAATATGACACTGCTAGAATTCTTTCGGGTTACGTTAAATCGCCAATAAATCACATACAATTTAAGACCTATTACAGAGAAAGAAATTTTTTAATTTATGCTAGTTGATTATATTTTATTGAATATTAATTAAATAATTTAATCTATGAAGTATATTTTCTCTTCTCATTGTCGTGTTACAGGGACAACATGAGAAACAAAAAGTGAAAAAGTACAGGCATGAGATAAAAAGGAAGAGGCTGATTGGGGAGAGAAAAAGAGTCTTAGTTCTGGAAACTCGGAGTCTCCATCCAAATACGGATCAGATCTGAGTTCGATTACCAAATTAAAAGAAAGCTAGCTTTTTTGTTAATCCAATTTAGAAACAGCGTGTAGAGTTAGGTTTATAAATTCCAATTGTAAAATGTCATTTTTACAAAGAGGTCAAATCAAAGAAATCAAATATCATCTAATTAAAGTTGGAAAGGTCAAAAGATTTCCATTTGTTTTTTGTACTTTTTTATGTATTGATTCAAAAGTTAATGAAACAACTGACTTTTTTATACTCTATGCTTTATAAAATTCAATCAGAAAAATTAAAATTAGAAATTCCAAAGAAGAGGAAAAAAGATTTATTTATAATATTTCGCTTTCGGCTCAATTTTGAATGAGGTTTGAATGAGAATTTAAAAAAATTTAATTGTTTTCATTTTATATAGGAAATTCTCATTCAAAGAATTCTAAATGAAAAATCTATAATTTATATGTTAAATTACGTCAAGACTTTATTCAATTTAACAAATGAAAATAAGAAATATTTTTAAGAAAAATAATCATGTTTTTTTTCAGAGTAAGATAAAATCTTCGTAAGAAAATTCTTATATAAATAAAAGAAATTCATGTATTCAAATGTTTAATTCTATTCATCAGTATATAATCAATTTTAAATTTGTAATTAAATATATAAAATATATTACAAAATAAATTCAAATTCAAATAACTAACTTTTTTTTTGTTAAAGTATTTTGCATACTATAAGGATATTATTGATAATTATAAAGGACAAATCTATAGATTTTGAATAAATAAATAAATCAAAACGACAAACCGCTTCCTGAAATGACGTAAGGATATCGAACTTGGCGTTTCGGAGTTCTACATTATAAAGAAATAAGGAACCATAATTTTTTAATCTATTTGATAAAAAAAAAGTAAACATTATCCACTTTTGAAGGTTGGTGAGGTTCTATTCCCGCGGCGGGACAATTTTTTTATAAAACGAAAAATGATGTTTATTGTAATCAAAAAAAAAATTAAATAATTATTTATTAAAGACTATATTCATGAAAAAATAATTCCTACCATTTATTATTATATTTATAATATTTTGACTATAGCGCTTTCGACTCAATTTTGAATGAGGTTTGAATGAGAATTTAAAAAAATTTAATTGTTTTCATTTTATATAGGAAATTCTCATTCAAAGAATTCTAAATGAAAAATCTATAATTTATATGTTAAATTACGTCATGACTTTATTCAATTTAACAAATGAAAATACCCATTTGCTCACCTTGTATTTGAGAAATATTTTTTAATATATGAATCTTTTATTTTTACGTTTTAATAAAAAATTATATGATCAAAAGTTTATTTTATAGCTAGCTTTCCTAGCAAAATAACAATTTTTACTTTTCACAATACTTTTCTTAGAAAAATTTTTTTTTCCTTAGAAATGAAAGATTTATTCAAGAACGTATTGTAATAAATTTATTATACAATGATGATTTGTTATAACATTTTTTATTGTTTTTGTTATTTAATAATTTGATAATTAAAAAAAATAAATGTTTATAAACAGAGAGCTTGAAATTTTAACTTTAATTTCGTATTCAGTCAGTCATGATTAAAAAAAAAATATTATTTGATTGGAAGTGTGAAATAAAAGAACAGGTCCGATGGGGTGGCTTTTTGCTTTGACTTGGTCTACAGCCCGGAGGCTGGAGTTGACATTTCAAGGCGTACAAAGTGACAACTCTTTATGGAGCCCAACTCCAATCAGAGAGGTTCTATTAAAACGAATGCAGTCACTTAATAAGTGGCACTCGCTTTGCTGGAATCAGAGTGCCCTCTGATTATCCGACGACAGCTGAATTTAATTTGGCCAGAGCAAATGGCCTCCGTTAGCAGCAACAAAGCAATAGTAATTGTATCAATTGGTCGTCCCACCAACTCAAAGCTCAACTCTCTGAGACAATTTCTCCCCGAGTCCAGCAAGAGAGAGAGAGGGCTTTAATAAACACCCAACATTTTGCCTTCTAATTGAATTTCCAAGACAAATACAATCCAACCAATACCATTGTTATTTATTGCAAAAAAAAATCATTTTAGAGATTTAAAATAAAATTGAATCGCGTTAAATTGACTGTCAAATGTTAATGTTTCATTCGAAATCGTTTTCAAACACGAAATTGACTTCATTAAAAAAGTTTTTTTTTTTTTTTTTTCTCGAGTTGGATTTGGCACTTTGTCAAATTGGAAATTAGAGTGAAAAACGTTTTTCCTAACTCGATTCAAGATTCGTTCGTTGTCTTTTCTTTTTCTCTCACCCACCCTATTTTGTTCATCTCTCACCCCCGCCAACGGCAAGAAAAAGAAAAAAAAGTCAGCAAGCAATGCGAAAATGAGAAATTAACATTTCTCAAAACAATTCTTAAAATTGAAAAAGTTAATTAGAAATCCCAGTGGGTTCGTTTCTAATTCACCTCTGGACCGGAGGATCATTCATTTGAAGCAGTCCAAGTAAATTGGTTTTTCTCTGTTTTTTCTATTGTTATTTATTTTTTTTGTTTGTGTGAGTGCGAAAGAGAGAGAGAGAGTTTGTGCTTGTGTGTGTGTCTGTGTGCTTGTGTGTGTGTGTTTGTGATTGGACTGAACCTGACCTAACCCCCAATGGTTCAGGGAATAAACGTTTCTACGAATGTAGCGATTCCCACCAGCTCTGGGGCCACTTGTTGCTGTTAAAGCCCCACACCGCATGCCACAAACGAAACGCACCTAATAAAATCGTTTCCATTTCACATCACCAATTAACACCTGGGATTATTCTCATTATTTCATTTAACCGAAAACAAAGAATCAAGAGCACTTAAGAACAACTAACAACACGCAATCCCATCATTTTAACTTTTTATTTATCTAACTGATGGATTATTTATTTATTTTTTCAATTAAATCAATAAGTAGTAATAGGAGTAGGGTTTTGAGAAAGAGATGGTGTCGCGAGCCATTCTGCTTTTGTCCTCAAGAAACACTAGAATGACAATGCATTCGGCTTATAGGGTGCCTTTTTTGCTAATGGTCCATCCGTGACAGCTCTCGTCTCGGGTCGGGTTCGGGTTCAGGCAAGGTGTGTTAAAGGGAGGTGAAGGATGTTTCGGACATCCATCCTTCTCTTCGTTTCGTTGATGATCCGCGTCCGTGAAATCGGCTAATATTTCCACACAAATGGAGAGTGCCTCTGATCATAATAATCCTTTGAAATGGTCTTCTGGCTATGCACTTGACTTGGTCCCCTGGTAAATTTCCCGATCCGGGCTACTGGCCAGGGATTGTTTGTCCACAAGTCTCTTTGATCAACGCTTATTGCTCGATATTCACACTCGTCTGTTATGTTATTTTATAATTATATTTTTTTGAAATCATAATGTTTCGTTCATTTTATTTTTGGACGCAAGGTAGCTGGAAGTAATTGTATTTTAATTTTTCTCATCATTGAATATAAATGTTTATTAATAAATTTTTGCTGAATATAAAATACATAATAATATATGAATATATCGACAATATAAAAAGAATTTGGATCTATTAAAAAATTATAAAAGCTCAAATTTGAATTATGGAGTAACATATATAGTTTCAAATTAAATTTTTCATATTACTTAGTAATATTTGTTATTACAATATTTATAAATATATGATTATATATTTAACAAATTTAAATTCACCCATGATATTATAAAAAGTTGGAAAGAAAGAAAGGTTTGAAAAAAATTTAACCAGAACCTTGGGGGCGAAGGAGGGTAGGTCTCTAAACAAAATTTTTTGAAATTTTTTTATGTTCTTGACTCTCACACACACAGAGACAAAATAAAAATGCCAAAACTACTTCTTTTGTTGAAATTGTTTATTTTTCAAAATCTGGGCGTGCCACTGTAGATAAATCTATATATCGGCCTCTATCTATAAACCAATAAATCATGAAAATAAAAAAAAATCTAGTAGACTTTCTTTGATTGAACTCGGATCACTTTCTCTTAGAGATTATCTGCACGAGTGCTCTTAGTAGAGACCAAATAAATTGAATATAAAACCAAGACACTAGCACTGCGAATCAGTGAAAGATTATGAGCAGGAATATTATACGAATATATAAATAAAAATGTATCAATCACTAGGCTATAAATCTATTCTAATTGGTCAATTACTAAATTTTTTTATAACGCTCTTATTTATTTATTTTAATAAATCTATATAAAAAAAAGAGAAAATTTTTTCTCATATTTGTTAAGGAAAATCAATGAAATTTCATATAAATTTTTGATTTTTTGTCTTTAAGCGATTTTCTGGTAATTATGCAACCAAGAGTATTTTATTTATAATCAAATTAATAATTTATATTAATTAAACTTTTTTACTATCTTTATGAAAAATTTTGTGGAGGTTGGTCTATTAGTGTAAATTTGAATCGTCGCCCACCTGCACTTACATACTAATACTTTAAATGCAAATATACGAATTTAATTTCTCAATTAATAATTCATGGAAGTCACAATTTTTTGGGAAGGATAAGTAAAAAAGAATATTTTGTCCCTACTTAGATAAATAACCAAATTAAAAAATATTGCCCTCAGAAAAAAATATTTTTCCGCTCTCCCTCCAAAATAGATCACGACTTGGAATGCTGTCTGTCAGTCTGTAAATCCTGCAAATATAAATATTAATTATTGGCGGAAGATTCCAGGGACGCTAATTTTTTTTTAGTCTTTTCATCATCTAAGGCCTTAGAACGATACCCAATATATTTATTACGATACATGTAATCCAGGCATATTTATTTATATCATTTGATATCCACTTGATATAAATATATTTCAATCGGACTGCCTGGGATCCGAACCCACACCCTTTGGCTTTTAAAGTTATCAATATTGACAATGTCAATATCTTAACCTCTCATGAATACAAAATCATCTCGTCCAAAGTTTTATCTTAATTCTCTATATTCCAGCCCCACAATCAACAACCATTTCAAATAAAATTAATGAAATTTAGAAATATTTAAATAAGTAAAAAATAAATAGTTGTTAGAGAAATAATAAATATTAAATAAAGAGAATCAAATGAATAAATACGAAAAGTGAAAAAGAAGAAATGATAGTCGGATAATCATAAAACTCATTGAATATAAATTGATTAAATTAGGACCAATTTTTAATAAATAAAGTACATTTTCATTTCAACTTGGTTATTTGTAATAATCTACAATTTCAGATTATAGATTTTTAGATATAACACTCTTTGTGATTTGTATCTGAAAAGGCCACAGAAGGAGTGGCCGAAACGTTCTATCTAATAGAAACAAACCAAAAATATAATTTATTTATTAATGATATTAATTGTGAAAGTTTTAGTTCCTAAATTACTATTTTTTTTTTAAATTTATATATCATTCTTCTTTAAAAAAGAAATATGGTTGCCATCTATCTAATTTTTAGTTAATAGCATGTTCTCCCTAAAGACCTATCAAGCTATTCATATAGAGCAATAAGCCTTTATTGTTTATGAGAATATTAGATAGTAGCATTGTATACAGTAGCATCTTTAAAAAGCATGTAATTCGATACAAGTTCGGTCGTAACAATAGAGCTTTTGAAAATGATTAAAAGTGGTGGCATCAGAGCACAATGGAAACAAGTAGGTAAGTGTGGTTAGGTAATAGAAAAAGTGTTTCCAACCGTATGTTTATCATCTCTAAGGGTCGAGGGCTTACACGGTTTGCTTGGCGGGGACAAATGGGGCATCATATAAGTAGGGCATGTGTGCATGCAGCCCCTGGGGATGGGGGACCCACTCCAAAGATCTCACCCCATCTTCTATTGACCTTCTAAACTAAAGCATCATCCTCGCGGATGACATCCAAGTTTGACACCGTCTGCGTGCTTCAAGAATCAGCAAAGCAAACGGAACACGATTACAGAAGTATAATAGTAAACATGAAACAGCCCGGTGTCAAACGTATCACCCCTCTTAAAGAAAAGTCGCCAGCGCATTTTCTATCTAACATGTGTTTAATAACGAGATCAATTGAAAATAGGAAGTTCCCCTACCAATGTCAAAGGTTAGCAAGCAAAACGTTTCCAATGTGAACCTTTATATTTTTTGATTTTCAAGCTCTTTGTGTTTCGGGATCAATACAAAAAATATGGGCTACCTAAATTCAAATTGTACAACTGTTGGTATTATTTAAAGAAAACAAACTCCATTGGGCTTCTATTGTGTGCGGTTTTTTTCGATAGGTAAAAAAAATCACTTTGGGAATGATTTATCATTTTCGAAGATGGAACGGCAGCCGTGATCGGCAGCGCGGATCGACTTCCATTTGGCCATCACCTAGGCAAAACAAAGCCAATAACAATAAAAATGATATTCTTAATATAACAGCCCTAGGCCAATTTAATCAAGCGCAGAATGACATATCACAATAAAAACCTTCTTTAGTGTCGCATATCAGTGAATGTCATTTATCAACTTCACAGCTCGTAAAAAAAAAAACTTGTCGAGTATATTTATAAATATCATGCCTGTTTGGATTGGAATAAAATTAATGGAATTTCCGATTGGATGTCGACTGGGTACAAGAAAGAGGCAGGGGGTATCAATCAAATCATTTCTGTTTGATGATAAAACAAGATGTTGGCCACAAGACTAAGAGATGGATGACTCAGTGAAAAGCTACTGTTGTATTCTTTTCTAAGACTCTTTTCTTGTTTGTTGATATTTTAATATGTTTAGAGGGCGATTCAATTAACTAGTACAACAATGGCACACAAACCGATAGGCCTTCTGCTCCTGTAAAACAATCTCGATTAATATGTTGGATGAGTCATCTTTTAACAAAAGAAACAAATTATTTCTCACTGCCAAAAAGTGACCAACGTTATGATAAGAACAGTTTATCGCAGTTGCTATTTGTCAAAAAGGCCGAGTGACCAATACACTGGCAGATAGCACGCCCTACGCAATTTAATCCCGACTGGGTAGTCCGGACAAAGCGGTTTCGTTGCCTGCCTTTATTATATAACATCCATATAAAACGCATATTTCTCAAAAAGATGCGTTCAATTTCTCGATATTGGCACTGGCGGAATTCACCCTGAGGGCTGAGCGATTATTTTCAAGGGATGGTTTGCTTTTTGACCTATTCGTATATTCTGCCCTAAAGCGGGGAGTGGGAGTTGAAGAAGACCTCTTGGGGATTGATTCTAGTCGAGGGCAGACTCGCCTCACAAATCAACTCAAAATACAATTGGTTTTATACGCATTTTCCCTTTATAGGTTTATATATCAATCTATTGAATATTTAAATGACATAACTAAATCGTTGAGCCGTTTTCTATTTTGGTTTCAACATCAAACGTATCACCTTATATCAATCCGTCGACTGATAGGTTAAAAAAATTCTGATTAATTATCGCTTTGTTAATTACACTCGTGAAGTGCATCGCTTAATGAGAATCCACTAGGATTCTCAATAGCAAAGTTCAAAGAATCAAAATAAATGATCACCATAAGTTCAGAGGGCGAACATCTAAGGACAAACAAAAAAAGTCCTTATATGCATTTTACTGTTAATTATCGCCGGATTTAATTTTAATAGCATTCTTGTCTAATACTGAGAAAAATATTTATCTGGAAATATCAAATTGCTTTACTAATGACTAGATGAAATATAATTTATTAAAATGTGCTCTCTTTTTTTAATTTACAAAATATAACCCAAAGCCGTCGAGAGTCTTCCAGGCTCCGGGTTATAGCCCTCTCGAAGGCCCATTTAATTAAAAAAGAAGACTGGCAAAGAAAGAAAGGAAGAAATGCCAGTCTTAGTTCGGGGAAGTTGTGGTCGCCAATTTACGTACTGAACTTGAGTGAATTATTAAAAATATTTAAAATTTACTTTTTTAAGGGAAAATTATTTACATTAAATATAGTAAAAAGTGTGAATATAATAAAAAAAAAACTTTTAATTATTAATTATTCAAAAAAGATTTAATCTTTTAATTTAAATTTTTTGTCAATTTAATTTTTTTTTTTTTTTTTTCAATAATTTGGAAAAAAATTTTATTTACTTTATTTTTAGAATTTTTAATTTAAAATTTGTCAAATATTTTTATAATCGTATAAGTTTTATGAAAGTAGTTATTAGCCAAAAGGTGTTATTTTAACTCGATGACCAACAGCAAATCGAGATACAAAGGAATTTCTCTGGCCAAAGGCGAGTGGTCTAAAAACCCATCGAAAACCTGTATTTTACTCCAGACGGAAACTCCCGCCCCCCTCCCTCCCCCCGCGCCTTTACGGTCTTCTTCTCTCTGTGTTTTAGCCTGGTAAAATCATTACACAAAAATGGCAAAAAGGAAAATTCTTTTGTGTGAAACTGAAATTTTGATATAAAAAAATGATATTGTATTATAAAATTAAATATGAATAAACAATCGTATAACGAGAGAGAAATTAAAATAACAATATTTAATGGATTTAATAAAAACTTTATTAATAAAAATTTCGAGTAATTTCACAGATGAAATCCTTAGATTTATCAGATGCGAATTATCCATAGATAGCCAAGATGAAAAAAAAATAAATGATCCAGTGGGTCAAGCACCTTACATTTTTTTGGAACCTCCTTCGTTGCTCCCCCTTCTTCAGACAAAAATATTTACGACCAATTAGAGATGATAGGGAAAATAATTTGATTGGCCGAGCGTGTACCAATCAGCATCTAATTTGACCCAAAGCTGATTTCACGATTTTGCTTCAAAACTATAATACACAATAAACTATAAAATGATCAAGTCGTGATCTGTGTATTATCCTTGTAAAAATATGTCTATATGTTTTGAATGAGTTAAGCATAGGTTATGTTTGGGTTAATCAATGCTATATAATAAATATCATAGAAAATAGATGCGAAGTTAAAGAAATTTTTCAGACACTTTAATAGAGGTGGTTTCAATTGAAGAGGGAGGAGATCAGGCGAGCACGGAGGGTGGGCAAGTGCGTGAATTGCATCTCACATTCGTAAAATGTGCCTCCTCAATTTATGGGAGTGCGACAAAAGGAAATGAAAAGATCTAAAAGAATATGGAAAATGTTTGTCCGAGTTTATTGCCTGTTTCCTGGAAATGGACCTTCGAGAGTGGGGAGCAACATTTATTGATAAATAAATACGACAATATCATGGGAAGGAAACCATAATAAGCCCTGTCTTTGTATTCGCGTCCCTAAACTCAAAAGAGAAGATGCTTTATTTAATTTTTCCATCGTTAAATGTCATAAAAGGATGAAATTCAAAAAAGCATTTCGCTTATGTCTTCTTTTCAGCTTCCTTATGCCGAAGGGGGTAGGGGGCTATGCGACATCGGAAAAAATCAAAGGATGGTAACGCCACCACCACCACCAAAATTAGTTTTTACTTTCTCATATTTTTTCTACTTTCCAATTCAAGGAATTTAAAATACAGTAAACACTAAAAAAATGCCGTGTTATGCGAGACAAAGAACAGAAAACAGCGTTTAGTTTCAAAAATTAAAAAAAAAACTATTTTTATTTCCTAATTAAAAAATTTGTTTATTAAATAAAAAATAATTAAATAAAATTGTAATATTTCTTTAAAAAAAATTCAATAATAATAAAACAACCCATCTTTTTCAACTGTAGATGTAGTTGAAGCTTTTGACCTCCAAAATATTATTTGATTTGCTTCAGTAACGAGATTTCCTAAATATATTTTTTATCGAATTGTGCAACTATTTATTATAACCAATTTAAAAAATAAAAAATAATTCGACTAATAATTATATGAAAAATTTAACAAACAAAATTTATCTAATTGAATAAACAATTATTGTTTTTTTTTTTTTTTCTCTCTATTTACTCAATCCTCTACCGTGTCAGGGCGAAAAGTTGCAGCCCCAAATCTCAAACCGTGTTATAAGAATACCATGTTACATGGCTGTTGACTGTATCTTAATAATAATGAAAAAAAATTGCTTGTTAAATAGAAACCTCCGCATAGAAAAATCATAAATCTCGTGTTTAGTAGCAAAAAATTTATAATTTTAATATAGATATGGAATTTAAAATAACATTAGTGGGTATATGGGTGGAGGGGCTTGGGTCATCGGTCAGGAAGCCCTTTTAGCTTTTGTCGGCTTGAGCCCCTCTCATCTCAGCCTGCCATAAAAATGTAGAAGTACTTTTAGTAAAAAGACGCCGAAAGAATCAATGTTTCAATATGTACCAAAATCTAAAACCCAAAAATGAAATAACTGGCTTTTAATAAAGTTCGTTTTAAAGCACCCCGGACTTGCTGTTTTTGGACTGTGTTTGTGTGTGTGTCTCTGTGTGTGTGTGTATGTGTTATACCGCAAAAGCTCTTGAGCATTTGGTGGAGAGGATTTCCTTCTTCATCTCGACCTGTCCAAGCTACTTAGGAACATAGGGAGGGGGAGCTTTCAAGAGCTAAATAAAGCAGCTCTAGTAGCAACACATGTGTTATTTTGTTCAGATTACAAAGCAACGGTTTATAGTGATTGAGACTCGGTAATGGCACGCGATTCAAAGAACCGTATAAACATAAACGTAAGAAAGTGAGTAAAGGCTCAAATTTTAGGAATGTTTGGAAGAAATGTGCTTCAAAGAAGAGAGAGTGGTGGCCTTTCAAACA
This sequence comes from Anisolabis maritima, assembly GCA_010014785.2. Lineage (NCBI taxonomy): Eukaryota > Metazoa > Arthropoda > Insecta > Dermaptera > Anisolabididae > Anisolabis > Anisolabis maritima. The sequence continues at coordinate 78,636 of JAAAKE020000008.1, forward strand.
CCTGGTTAATAAATTTGACATTTTTTTTCTTTAAGTCTATAATTTTGATTATTTCTTATGAACTTTTCATTTGAGTCAGTTAATAAAACGTCTATTTCGGGTGTAGTGTTTTAGCGTTTATTGTCTGCCGAGTCCAAACAACTCACCACAAGAGGCGAGAAAAACATTTGGGGCCAGCTGTTAACATACGAATCGCAGATAAACGAGCCGGGAAATAAGGCCCCGGTTAATAGGACTCTCAATGAGACAAGTGAGAAAATTAACGGAATGTTTATGACTCAATTTGTTTAGAAAGAAGTGTTTATTGAAAAGATAATTTTTTTTTTTATTTCGACTTTTTTTTTTTTGATAAGCATCTTGTTTGAAAAAATGGTTATCTAATATAAATAAACGCGTAACTTTCAAAAAAAATTTAATATAAATATTTTTCGTTTTAATTAATTTAATGACAGAAAAAAGGAAGAACATCTTAACATTCTAAATTCCGTTTCCTTAAAGATAAATTAAAATAAATAAATTATGATGTGAAAATTTTATTTTATTCTATTTTTTTGTGTGAGGCTTAAAAGTTAACTTTAATTAATATTTTATTTATAAAATTTATTATATAAATAGATGTTAATTTATTTTTTTTTTTCATATGATTTTTAATTATTATAAATATGTGAAGAAATATGGATATGGCTTCTAAGGGGACGGCTGGGGTTCGAGGGCCTAAACGCCTATTTCTTTAGTTTTTATTTTTTATTTCTCTGCCAGTTTGTCTTGGTTTAAAAAAGCTCTTGTTCACTAAGCCGATAATTTCGGAGTTGGTTTCATGAAAACAGCTGAAATTGTTTCATTCTTAAAAAAAAATGTATTTTTATAAAAATTCGAAAAATATAAAAATGGCGTAGAAAATTTTTTTAAATCTTTTTCGGCATCGGAGGCCATTTAGAAAAAATTAAGAGAAAGAAAAAGAAAATTTGAAGGTATTTCAAAAAAGGGTAGTTCGAATGAGAAACTTTTTTAATTCAATTTGCAAAATTGTTCACATTATATCAAACATAAATACTCGTATGTCAGAGATGTTATATTTGATTTTTTTTTCTATATTTTTTTCCAATAAAAAATTCGATAATTTCAAATAATTGCAATATCTTCCATGGTAACCAAAATCAATAGATCTCATCTCCTTATTCCTTCGGAATTTGGAAGTAAAAAGGGAAACCATAAAGTTTTTTTTTTATTCGTTAAAAAAATTAATAAATTTTTGTTTTATATAAATAAGAAATTATAGGTTTCTTTTTTTACTTGATGAATAAAATGTTATCAATCATATGAAAAATTTATTTTTTCAAAATAGAATTTTCAATTAATGATTTCAAAAGAGAGAAGCCAGGAAAAGGTATTTCTAACTTTAACCATGTCTATAAATAGGCTTACAATCAGTTACAAACGAAGAAGAAAACGAAAATACGAGTATGCCCCCTAATCTCTGTTATTATTCAATTAAAATTTTTAGATCGAAAATAAACCTAGTCTAAATGTGGAAGGTTCGGTTGTTACACGGTCATTTCATTTTCCTAAAAGCCGAAAGTGTCGAAATAAATCACAATGTTGTCAGTATTTAGTTAAACTATCGTATAATGGATTAGTAGTTGGATTACAAATATATTTTGTGGGCAAAACCAAAATGGTGTCGGGTTGTCCCTGGGGAGGTGTAAATGATGTGTGTATCAAATTTAGGAGAATTAAAGGAAACCTAATCGAGACATTCGGTTGACTAATTCGAAATAAATTAACGTAAAATGTAACGGATTTATTACAATTAATATAATCGTATTGTTTACTTCCAAAGAAATTTATTATTTTTATTAATGGATGAAATGGATCGTGTTTAGAGATTTCGTTTCCTATATTGCAATCCATAAACAAATAAGGAAAGAGAAACCCTAAAAAAAAACTAGAAAAATTGCCCTGATCCCCTTATAGCCATAAAACAAGCTAAGAAAATTTCTTTTATGAAATTAAAAAAAAAAATACTTTAATTAAGGAGAAACATTATCAAATAAAAATTAATTTAAATATGGAAAAATTATAATAAAAATTTTGTTTCACTCGCCTAGAACTATAGATAAATATAGAAAAGTTCAGTTTTTTATCAGGGTAATAAAAGATATATATATTTTATTTATATTCTTCTCTTAAGCTTTGTATCTGCTATTGCTGCCTCAGTGAGATGTCTAAAATTTCAAGAGGCACTAATCTACTATTATTAAATGAGCTAATCTTGTATATATATATATATATATATATACGGGTATAGTTAAATTTTTTCTCAAAAACCGCTCTAATGATTTTGATGAAATTGGGTGTATTTAACATAATAATTTGGATGTGAGGAATTGATCGTGCTAGGTGCAATCTTTGGGAAAATTCATTCAAATGCTCCAACTATTGGATGAAATTTTCAGAATCTAACGATTTTGATGAAAGTTTGTATATTGATATTGATAGATCGATTGCACTAGATATCATCTTTGGGAATATATATTTAGGATGTCTCTATTTAGTGGAAAGAATGACCCAATCGTTAGATCTTATGACTACCTGCAAAAATCCTGAAAGGAATATTTTTGGCTCTTCTTGTCCGATTAAAAAGAAAAATCCGAGCCAAGCTCCGTCTCCAGGTATTATAATATTAAGTGGATGTTTATTCCTTATTTCTAAGTGCATTCCCCAAATTTTGCTTTATAGTCTCCGATATAGCAAAAATAAAAAATTTTCTATTATATAATATTGATAATTGAGTTGCTTCTTGAAATTTTGAACTTTTTTCACTGAGGCAGTTAAACAGTCGAAAACAAATGTTTGAAAGAAGTATATATTAATAAATAAAAATATTTTTATATTTAAGACTTGTGAGCTAACCTATCAATAAAAAATTTTCAAGAAAAAATATATTGTTCTTACACTCCGATTTTGTATGTTGATATATTAAACAAAATGCATAAGAATTTTTTAATTTATTAAAAATTTTTTTAATTAATTATTTTGATGAATGCATTTATATATATAAAGGAATTTGTAGCCTGTTGAGCTCTGGGCTAACATTCATCCTAAACCACTAGATATATTTACCAATTTTTTTTAACATTATAATTAAGTCAAAAATTAATGTAATAGACAATAAGAGTTTTTGCAATTCAAATAACAATTTTTAAATTCAACCATTGTATATGAGTATTTAATAATTATTTAAGAACGCGCTTTTGTTTTTACAAATTGAAATGTTATTGAAAAATATTTTTCATTTTGTATTCACACAAATTATCCATTTGAAATCCTCTGGGGAAAAAAATGTTTGATTATTCTAATTAACTGTCTTTTTTTCTCACGTTTGTCCTTAATTTGGTGGCCTATATAATTGTTATTAATTGATACGAGAGGTTTTTCGGAAACCCTGAGGCCAAGGTATTTTTATTATTATTAATTTTTTTATCCTTCTGCTATTCGGACATCAAACGTCATCTTCGATTAATAATGTAAATTGTCCAACCATTTTTGATTGAGACCAATGATTATCTTTCGCCCAATTACGACTCTTCCATCGGGAGATATACATATATATCCCTCCCTATATATATTTCTTGTGTATGTGTGTGTGAGTTGCGCAGATCCCTTAAGGTCATGTAATTATTTCAAACAAGTATGTTCGTGTTATAGTTAGAGTTTATTAGATTCATCGGCTGTCTCGCCGCCATTTTTTGTTCGGTATTTGTACTTTTTATTTCTTTGTATTATTTTGTTGAGTCGAATATAAATATTTTACAAAGATTTTTTTCATTCATACTATTTTCCATGAATTTATTCTGGAAGGTTTTTTATTGCTGTGTTGAAGAATATTAGAATGTCGATGAGACCTGAGTACACCAGGGTTGAAGAGTATCAGTAAGGAGTGACGATGAAGAACAACATTTCTTCTACAAAAGCGTCCTCCTTTATTCTACCAAACAGCAATAAAAAAAAAGCTTAAAATCCATTGAAGAAATATAAAAGAAAACGAAAATTAAAAATTAAAATGAGTTTAAATTTGATCAAACAAATTATCTTATTAAAATTGAATTTTTTTTAGATTATAATACTATCGTTTTATTCCATAAGATAAGGAAAAAATAAATAATAAAAAAAAGAATTATCTCTCCAATTTCTTCTTCTTTTTTTAAATAAATCATGAGACAATTTCTCCAAGAAAATTATTTCATTTTCTGTTTCAATTCACTTGTTTGATGATGTGGAAGCTGATGCGATGGATCATCTTCAAAAAGCGATTTCTTAAAATATTTCCGAATCATCGTGGTTTATTTTTATTTAATAAAAAAAAAAATTGTTTTAAATATATGATTATATGCTTGACACCGCCTGACAAAATTTGGAAATCAATTTTAAATAAGTGCAACGTTATTTTATGCTCCATAGAACAGAGGTAAAGCTCTTGCTTTATGATCTAATGGTCAGTGGTTCACATCCCGTCCTGCGAGATTAAATATATTTAAATTAAATTGGCTACTAATTATTTTAAATAAATATGGACGGAGTCTAGATGCCGAACAAGCCTTAAAAAATATTAATTTTGATTATAATAAATTTTATTTACGATCAGAAAAATTCTTTATTTTTTCAAAAACTCTTAGATATAAGAAATATAAAAAAAAATGATTGTTGTCTGTGGAAAGGGGAAATAATTCTTAATTAATAAATATTATTATATATCGTGGTGACTTATCAAATTTTTTGAAAATTGTCATTTGAGTTCTCGAGTCGTGTTTTCCAATTTAAAGATCTATATTTATTAATATAATAATAATATTGAATAGAATGTGGTTTATTTGTATTAAATACAACGCTTCAGCCTCTCATCCTGCCTTCTTCAAGCATCATTCAGATACAAATTACAAGCAGTCTTATATCTATATCTCTATCTGATTGTAGTTGTAATGAGATTGTAGGTCTAGAGATATAAGACTCTTTATGATTTGTAACTGAATTTACCTGAAGAAGGCTACCGAATAAGTGGCCGAAACGTTGTATTTAATACAAATAAACCAAGGTTAAACAGGAAATGTAATTTATTTATTAAGAATTAAAAATAAATTAATTTCACTTGGGGATGTTAAAACAAAATAGAAATTCTTTCTATTTAGGCCAAAAAAAATTAATTTTATATTTATTTTTGAAAAATGGATTATATATAAAAATTAATTTTCATAATTCCAATAAAAAATATATTTTGTTTAAACTTTCATCTGTTTGGCCAAATAATTATTTTTAAGTTTATTGAGCGCCGATGGAAATCAAGTAAATTGCAAGAATTAAGAATGTAAAAAATAAATATTAATTGTTATTAAGTCACGAGATCTATATTTGGAACACGGAGGCCTTCTTTCTAGAAAAATTTATTTTTTTAAAGTATATAATGAAATGTAGAATAAATAGAAAACACAAATAATTTTTTAATGGATTGGTGAGGGTTTAAACCGAAATGTTAATATCTAAAAATTAAAACATCTGTCTGCCTGTCTGACCATCCATCACTTATAAATGACTTTACCGATTTTATTGAGTTTTCTCTGAGAATATAGCATATAAATCAGAAATCATGTATATATAAACTGCTGTGTGCTATCAATGTCAAGTGAGGCCTGGGCTCAGGCCTTGGCCCGTCTTCTCGGCGGCCCTGTACTTGGCATATAAATATCGAATTTTCCAGACATTAGAAAAATGGTGATTATTTATCAGGAGTTTTCCTTTAATAATTTTTACTTTCTCTTACCTATATATGAAATACATAGTGAGAAAGTATTGCGATCCCCAAAAAAATCGATGACGAAAATACACGTTTTGAGGTCCCCTGAGTCGAAATAAGAATAAGTAAAAAATGGGTCAAAGACTACTAGCACTTTACTGATGTACTTTTTTTTCAAATTGCTCAAAATTCGCTTTAACGATTTTGATTAAAATTTATATATCAATTATTTAAAGAATTTGCCTATTTATGCTTATTGTTTTTTAAAAATCTAAGCAAATATCAATAATGTCGTTTTAATATAAGAGAAGCTACATCCTTTATCTCTAAATAAGGCCGCACTTATATAAAATAAGAGAAAGTAAAAGTAATAATATCGACTCCTTGGAGAAGGCAGAAGTGGGTAAGTTTTGATCCCCAGAAAAAATTAAAGCTTCACCACTATTTCAGATTATAAAGTGATAAAGATTGTATTAATTTTTAATTTAGAATGAAATGTTAATGTAGAAAAGATTACTATATTTGGTATAAGTGGCGTAAGTAGTATATTTGAAAAAAATTTATTTTTAAATCTAATGTGTCAGAAAAAATTTTAAAAATTTCTCTAATTTTTATTTAATCTTTTCAATCAGAAAACAAATCTAATTTTCATAAAATACTACAATATGTAGTATTCTAAATTTAACTTTGAATAATTTTCATAAATTTTATTAGCATTTTAAGGAATAAAATTTCATTATAATTATTTGGTCATTAAAATCAAAATATTATTTTTTTAACAACTTAAATACGGATATACTGTGAAAAATTTCATTTGCACTAGTAAATTGTCACAACATGATAAGCGCAAAATAAACAAATATTAAGACGGTTATTAATAAATAGGACTTATTATCAAGTTAAATGTTATATTAAATATATTATATAAAAAACGATATAACGTTAAGACATGTTGACATGAGAATGATTACTATCTTTTTGAAATTACCATAATAAATGGGCTAGAATTTTAAAAAGTAGTTTAATAATAATAAAATTTTATTTTTGTTTTCTAAATATTAATTATATATTATATAAAAGATTCTTGTATTAAATTAGAAAGAAAACGTTATTTTGCAAAAATTAATGTTTTATAAGTTAAAATTAAAAAAAAAATTATATTTATTATATATTATTAAAAAATATATAAAAATATTGTATTAAATTTCCTCGATAAATAAGTTTAAAAAGGATGTTAATTTCCTTCCCTAATTTAATATGTGAAAAAATAGTGTCAAACAATTTTGAGTTTTGTATTATATTTATTTTGAGTCCTAAATTTGTATACCTAGTCAGTGGTGGTTTATGATTTTTTGGAGGCAGAGAGACTATTTCTGGGGAGGGGAGCCGCAGGTACGTCTCTGTTTTTGGGATGTATTAATTCACAAGTGAAGGTGATAGCTTTTCTAAGTTCTAATTAGTTACAAGTGCCTAGCTAGAGCTCAACCGTCGGTTTGTATATGTGATATGATTAAAACCTATTTGTGGAATTTAATTAAAATTTTAAGTGAAATGAATTCAAACATTTTTTGCACATTTAACTTTTTTTTTTGTTTAATAACTAAATTCTGTTATTTTAAGGACGACTAAGTTTAAAAGATAATTAACTCTGTACACGTATTTCCAATGTATATCAAAATATCAAATTTCTATCTATTCTCAAGTTATCGTGTCCACAAACCGATAAACCACCGGATATGAGGTAAAACATAAATATTTGGGTAAATATAATTAAAAAATATCATATTTAAGATATGTTTAAATATTATAGCGCAAAATCCACTTCACATAAATATTTTTAACATTTACATTTCTATATTTTTTTATTATTAATATATGAACATGTTATTGTATTTTATGATTATTTTTTAAAAAGTTCAATACGCATTAATAGAATATTTTATAGCAAAAAATATTATTTTAATATAAATTTAAATTTATAAATATATTTCCTTTCCTTTGGCAATAAAGAGATATAGTATTTTAATACTTAGATAGAGAAAGAAGTTAAATATAGGTAAGCTGGGAAGTTGTTTTTCTAGTTAAAAGACAAAAGTAATCTAAAGATTTTTTTTGTAAATAAAATAATATTTCGCTTTCATATAGAGGGACACTAAAGGTCTATCCGGTACGACCGTTCAAAGTCAAGATATCCACTGTTTACACCTCCCTGTGGCGGGGAAGGAGGGAGAAGTCGCAACAAACTTTTATCCCTGCTCTATCCAAGTCAAAGAAGCCGGGATCGAACGTCATGGAAATTTTCGCGAAACAATTTAATTCTGTCCTTGTGACACTCAGATTTTCAAAGGAATACTGGAAGTACCAAGGATCGAACTTAGAGATTCTCGTAAAAAAATAACCACGGCCATTCAATCAAAAGAAAATAAATCACAACTAGCTCAAATTTTTTTTTTTATATATTCAGATATAACAAAATATCTCTCTTTTGTTTTAGTGAGTAGGTGGGTTGCAGGCACCCAAAGGGTGAAATAAAAAGCAATTTTATTATTTTTCGGCTTTGCGTTGAATTTCAAATCTCTCATCGCTTCCTTCATCATAGGCAAAGTATGATTACAGCTACAGTGTGTATTGTTTTGATTTTCTTGACTGCAATTGAATTTTGTCTTTATTTATAATGAGAAATAATTTGGTGAATTAATAATGTTTTCCTTATTATAAAATATATTATTTGTATTTTCTCATAATATAAAACAAAATAATATATTTCTCTATTTATTTTTATTTGAGTATTTATTGTCTACCACTGAAATAGTTTTAAGGAAATCATTGTGAAAACAATATTAGTCATGATCATACCCTTATCTTATTATTCCCATTTGGTATAAAAAATTAAAAATTCCGAGAAGAAAGAATATTCGGTTCCTTTATATATATATTTATATATACGGCTTAACGAGGAGATTAACAGAGAAGAACCAAAACTCTCTCTTCCTCTATGCATGTGAATACTAGTCATTTGGATATTAGGCTTCCGTTTCTAAAAAAAGAATATGTGACACAGTCTTGGATCGGATTGTCGCCATCCCAAAAACTCATCATAAGTGTAAAAACGATTAAGTGTCTTACCATATAAAAATCATTATAAACTAGGAAACCTGTATTTTAGATTTTTACATTTGATAATAATTTAATAATTTAAGTATAAATGAGCTTGATCAAATCCTGGTGATAATGATAGTATTTTGGAAGAAATTATTGTTTAAAGAGAGTTATAGTATAAAAATAATATTTATAAATTGTATGCAAAAATACTAGGATCAGGGATCTAGCCAGAAAAACTATTCAGGGGAATTGGGGCTATCTAAAGTATGGTCATCGATAAATTAAACATGAAATGTCGCCGATTTAGAATAGTAGTAGTAGTAGTAGTAATTTTTTTCTTTTTGGATTCAAATGATAAAGTTATTTAACTATATATATATATATATATATATTTAGTTAGTAAATTATTATGAAAAAAGAGTATAAATTAAATTGAAATAGGAAAAAAAAAAAAGAATCTAATTCAATGTGGGATATTTATGTTTCAGTTCCCGTTCATTTGAACCTTTGATAGGTCCTTGATTTTTCTGTAATTGACTAAAAATAAACAACAACAAAAAAAAGTAAGAAAAAATGGTTCGGGTCATCTCGTGACAGAACAAATACAATTTAAAATTATAGCAAGCTCCATCATCATTTCTCGATAATGTTTATCTCAAAAAGAAATGTTTGTAATTTTGTTTACTTTTTTCCAAGTTCAAATTAAACCATTGAAATCATTCAATCATGAACAACCGGGATAAATGTTATATTTTGAATAACCGCAAAAAGCAGGAACAAAAAAAAAATTAGTTTTTACTGTCCACTTCTCTTAGGTCCTTTTGAGACCGCAGTTTGCTTTGCTAAATGATCGGGGCAAACAAGAAGAAAGTCTGCTTGGTTAATTTGCAAGATTTTTTGATCTCTTTGAGGAGCAGGAGGGATGCTAGAACATAATACTGCCAACAAGTCGAAACTGAGTCTAATTGTAATTTAAAACTGAGAAATTTCTTTTCCAACTGTGTCGAGAAATTAGATACCAAATAATCACCCTAACAGCACAAAGAGATACTTAAAAAGAAGGGATGGGCTTGAAAAAGGGTTGAAGAGTGCTGCGAGACGGTCTGCACGGATAAATTTGAGTTGCAAGAAAATAGAAATATATTAAGTCTAATTAACATGGTTAGTCTGTGTTCATTTCCCTTCCATTTTCATCTCTCTGTTCCTATCCTTAACAAGACAAAATTGAAAACTGAGAATTATAAACTTGCTCATATTTCCATACTGTGCATATTTCCTGAAGACGAAGATTTAAGCCTCCTTCTTGCCGAGATACAAGTTAGACTTGTAAATTAATTCCCGTTGAAAATATTAACTACTTAAGATTCTAAGTTGGAGAGGGGATTTTTCGTTGTTCAATTGCGAGTTGATGTGTCAATCCTCCATTTATATATTCCCATTATTCAAGGCTGATTATTTTCTAGAATCGTGTCGAAAAATCTCTCTGGCCCTAAGGGCGGGAAACAATATGGCATCTGTTGGAACTAAACCGATTACCATAGAATAAAAAGTTCGAGGCGCATTCCAAAAGAAACAAGATGGGCGATTGCTTGCAGCGATATATCGTATCGATTATTCGATATATCTCGAGAAGTCCGTGTGCGATACAATTCATAATTAGAACAAACACGCATCTCACGCTGACCAAAAAACCAAACTTTTTTAACATCACATTGTTTTTTTAAGCTCACATTGGATTTTTTTATATTTAAAAATTTTTAAACTTATTTTTAAATAAGAAGAAATTGAAAAATAGTTATAAAATAAATTTTTCATCCCTCTTGATTATTATATTATTAATTTTAATATATTTCTTAAATACAAAAGCAATTTAAAAGAAATTAAAAACAATTTATATATACGTATAGCATAATATAAGAATACTTTAATATTATTTAAATTGCTATTATTTTATTTTAAATTGGAGTCGTGTTTTGATATAATTAAAATAATATATAATTTAATTATACATTAATCATAAGAAAATATAAATAAATAATAATAGACATGTAATTAACTTTTTATTAACTAAACTTTAATGTAAAATTTTGTTAATTAGAGGGAATGAATGATGCGGTAATGATAAAATTATTATTTATCAAGAAATTTTTGATATCTCTTTTTATTTTCTATTACCTATATATGTAATATATAGTGATAAAGTATTGCGATACAAAAAAATCGATGTCGAGATTTAAACGGAAATACACGCTTTGAGTCTAAAAAAATCGGTCTTGCAAAATGGCCTTTGTGTGAACAAGATTTCTCAAAAACGAAAAACGTACGAGACTGAAATTTTATATTTAAGCTAGGTATCATTTAAGCTTGCACCTCGAAGCTTTTAAATAAAATCGGCAAATGGGTACTAGTAGTCTAAATATGTACTTTTTTAGTTTTTTCGATTTTCTCAAGATTTGCTGTAATTTGACCCCAATGATCCATTTGCCCTTGAAGTAAAAATTGCGATTACGACCCAGACAGAGCTACGCCACCGACCAGTCTGGTATGCATTATTTTAATTTAATAAAATTCTGATAAAATGTAATTATATATTAATATATTGAATGAAAATCTAGATATCGATTTTTTTGCGATCGCTCACTTTTTCTCACTATATATTTCATATATAGGTAAGAAAAAGGAAAAATATTTACATTTATGGCTAATCTGTAGATAAATCCCAAAAAATATTATAATAAAATTAATTATTTTTTCAATAATAATTTTAAAAAAATTTATATACAAAATTTTTATATCATGAATAATTTATTTTTGTATTTTTTTATATATGTAGTTTTAAATTTTTTCACGCTTAAAGTTCGAGTTTCACATAAAATGGTTAACCGAATAGAGTGAAAAGTTGATAAAAACGTGACATATGTATTCATAATAATTAAATAAAAATGCACAACAGGCTGACAGATGTACATTAGGTTTTTACGTTCAAAGCAAATTAAATTAGGCCCTAAAAGAACTCTATGATGCTGTTAGTTAAAAGTGAACATGGAGAGAGATATTTAATAGGAAAGCCCAACGCGCTTAATAATTATGATCAAAAGTAAAAAATAGACTAGGGCTGTGTCGGAGTAGGTCTTTTAGGAGCATAATACGTCGCGTTAGTTGAATTATTGCGTAGACGAAATGAATTACATGTGTTATGTGCATTTACGCCGCAGTCTATATTTTACCGTGTACGCCGAGCGCCGATTATCTTAAAAAATCGTATTATCTTGATATTTCATAGAAAAGTCCAACTTCTCCATAGACTTTGTAGATCTTTCTTTATTCTACTTTTCTAGCAAATTTTTATAGGTGATGCCTACTTTTTTAAGACACAAGAATTTTTGTTAGAAAGAAAAAATAGTAAAAAAAAAATGTATTGCTAATTTAGTTAGAAGTTTATTTTAGGTGGATTATGATCTCGTTATAAATAAATGAAATTTAAAACTAGCATAATTAACAAATAAGAGTTTGATTTATTTCTAATTAAAGGATTTTGTCCACCGCATTTGTGCTGTGATTTATTTCAAGATATATAGTATAATAAATTGTTGTTTTTGTGGTGAGCTCCTTCTTCGAGCCCTTCGAATTATAAATAATAATTAAAAGAAAGGTTTGCATCGGTCAATCATCCTGGTCCATTCATCTTGTTGTGGAGGGGTTGGGGTGGGGGTGGTAGGTGCGTGCTCTTCTATATATACGGAGCGTGGCTTTTCTGTATCTCTGCAATTGTAGCGTGCACACGCTTATGTAAGGGTTAAACTCAAGAAATGGCACGCAACTGCAGGCCAGTAATGGAAAAGGTTTCAACCCCCCGCCCCTGAAAAAGCACATTTGATTGACATAAAAACGCGCGAGTAAATTGCCCTAAAACAGCCCTAATTTCCGTAATAAGCGGGGTGTGGGGGGGGGGGGGGGTTGCCTTTTGACCAAGTCCTCAGGCGGACAATCTTTAATAGTTATTTATTGATTTGACTCCAAACTTAATCTCGAAATGGAATATTTTTTATGATAGGATATTAATTCTTCGATTATATAAACAACGAAACCGCTTATTGAGATAAGACAAATTCATTTAATTACCCTCCGCATACCCTCTAATGAGCTTCCGATTTATAAAAAAAAAATGAGTTTATTAAAGTTATACTAAGGCTAGATGCTCAGTAAAAACACAATCAATAATATGTCTTTTTTAATTAATTAACTTTTTCTTAAGCACAAATAGGGGGAAGGACTGAGTCAGCCCCCTGGTAGAAAAAATTAACCCATGTATATTAAGGCTTTTTTTTTCATGTTTTCTCGTTCATTTAGCAGCATCAAGCGGCCTAACATTTTTCGCTTTTAATTATAACATTCTTTTCGTCCAGATTGATTGTCGGGAAGAAGGAGCAGGGACCGGGAAGAAGGGTTCCCCGATCTCGCTTGGATGGGAGAGGAAGAAGAAGAGACCCGAACAACAGGGAGCTATCGAGTTGCCCTGTAATTATCGCGAGATGCGACCGCGAACGATTTCGACAGCCCAACCGACTACCGAGAGTGGGAGAGAGAGAGAGAGAACGTGATAAGTCCATTTGTTTATCAAAAGTCTCTCTCTGGGACTTATCGGCCTTCTTCCTACACGATGACGTGACGAAACACGCGCGCGCAAAAAAAAGGTGGAATTTTGGCCTATGTTTGCTGAATCATGTTGTTAATAATACACGGTCCACCTATTGGCCAATAGAGAAAAACTAATCCAGCGTGGAGATTATGAATACATTTCTCGGTTAAGTGTATTTCATTCGGAAAATGAATTAAAAAAAATTTGGTGGGGTTCTATATATTAAAAACGCTCCACGCTACGTTTAAAAATATCTCGTTATATAAAAACGGAATTATAGTATAAAGAAAATTAAAATATTTTACAAAAAATTAATCACTGGTAAAAAATGTTTTGTACTATTGTTCCCAAATAATCATATAAAAGAGAACTTATTCAAAACTCATAATACTAATAGTATATATTTGTAATTGTTTTCCAAAAACTCAAGACTATTTAGAGCATATGAAGATTATAAGTATGACATCAATTTTTGCAAGTCTAAGTGTAATTTGATCATTGTTTCAATTTAGTAAAATGTACTATGATCATCAAGAGATGTTGAATAAGCTTTATGTTTTTCGTCAGCAAATAAATAAAATTAATAAAAACAACAACAACAACAATAATAATAATAATGAAAAAATGAGGGAGAGAAATTTTAATATTTAAGCTACCTAATAATGTTATTGGATTAGAATTATATCATAGATTAGTTTTTAAAGAAGAACAATTTTATAATAAGAGAAGAGGCGTATTTAGACGATTGTCCCAGAGAGGGACCAATCCATATGAATATTTATTTGTAATTCTGTTTTTGCCAAAATTAGTAATTTGTTTTTCTATTTCAATAAAGAAAATTTCACTGGGGAAAACAATTTGAAAAGAAAAGCATCTCTAGGCAAGATAAAAATTTTAGGAAGGGGAATAACTCTTCCTCTAGCCAGAGAGCACCCCAAAAGAAGTTAAAAAAAATTTCGAGAAATCAAATTGAAGATCATCAGAGACGAAAAAATATTGGAAGGGATGAAGAAAATTTTAAGCCACCAGTGTTCATCTTGACATCAATTTTGTAGATTCATTTAGCTATATTAAATAAAAGATTCAGATTTTTTTGTTGCTACAAAGTGATCAAAAGACAAGTATTTGAGAGAAAGTGAGTTGGGTTGCCTACCTTCCTGGTTAAAATTTTAACTTATCTAGCTAGCCACAGGAAAATATTTATTGGTTGATATAGACAGTGTTTTGCCGTAGTTTTAAATAGGATAAATAATAAAATGTTAGGATTAAATATTCATCCATATGTATATTATGCGAAAACAAAATTTGAAATTGTATCCTAATTTACAATATATATTTTAAATAAATAATTAAATTTTGAATTTAAAGTAGTAAGTTATAAGACTCAAATAAATCTAATAATCATTTTTTAACATACAATTAACAAAACGATTTCAACGATAAATTTAGCAAATCAAATTTTTAATTTAAATTCTTAATAAGAAATGTATATGTCTAAAAAGACAGGTTCTCCTATAGAAATAAAGAACGTTTGGTGAACGTATCGAAACTCTTCCTTAAAGTTTGTTGTTTTTTCAATCAATATCCTAGCGAAAATTCAAATTTTTTTGGCAATTTAGTCCCATTTTATTCTATTTCTCATAATGCATCAATTGAATATAACACCTTCATATGAAAACTATATCTGTGTCACAATAAATTCTTTCAAGACATTTCAAAAATGTGAGAAATAATTTTATGACCCAAGATATATATATATATAAAGACTAATTCCTAAATGTATATTTAGAATTATAAAATAAAATATGTAGATATCAAATCCGATAGTAGATAGAGAATATCTTTAACCATTATAATAATATGCATTTATATCTAAAAGATAATTCTTCATTTCAACAAGTTTTTTTTTTTAATTTATTCATTATTTATTATTTATTAACTACTATTTATTATTTATTCATAATGCCATTTTTTGATAATATATATTAAAATTCACTTTAAAATAGAATATATGCTAAAAAAAATATTGTTGAAAAAATTTGTATATTGTTTTATTTAAATTTAACATATCCTTAAAGATCTTTAAAAATGCTGGATCGCCATATTTAGTTATAATACAAACTTTGCATTTCTCTAGGAATTTTTTTTAAAGAAAACCCTTATCTTCCCTATGTAGAATTTAGGGAAAGTATTTTATTTAACTGATTAAAAGATTTGAAATGTACTATGAAGTACCCCCTAAAATTGTACCGGATGCATGGGCAAATAAGCAAAAAATTTTCACTAGCATGCAAAATAATTTGTTTTGTTGTTTTGAGAAAAAAATTAAATATATTGGAGAAATATGAATTAATTGTAATTGTCGGCCTATATTGTTTTGGTAAGAAAATATCTAGAATTTTAATTATATATATATGATATTATTATTCAAAGATTTAGGAGTCATAAAAAATAAAAAAAAAAAACGGGCAACAAAAAAGAACTTTTAATGTAGATAAAAAAAATTATAAATATATACTCATCTACAAAATATATTGAATTTTTATAAATTTTATTCGGCAGTAATCAATTAAACGACCATACATCTCAGATAGGGAGATTTTTAGAAGAAAAATAAAAAGTTTTGAGTATTAAGAATATTTTTTAAAATTCAAAAATATCCACATTGGAGAAAGGGTGAAGTAAATATTAAGCGATACTTTTCTTTCTACTATTTTTGTTTAAAAAATTCAAGAGTGTGGATACAATAAATATTAGATACTTTTAGAGAAAATTTTCCCAAGAAGTCAATGTAAAAGTTAAAATTTTTTAAGATATTTATATTTTCTTAAATGAAACTTTAATTATTAATTACTAGCTGTTTAAAATAAATCGTGAGCTAACATTTTCACACTGAGGAAAAATGAAGTTTTTTTTTAAATTTGGAAATTTTTTCAAGTTATATTTAAACAAACTAGAACCTACGTTTAATAAAACCAAATAAAAATTAGTGTAATAAAAATTAAAATAATTTTTGTGATAAAATTAAAAAATCTTGCTGATAAAGAATGTGAGAAATTGAAGAAATATAGTTTTCATTTGATTAAATACAAAGAAATGTATTCTTCAATTCCTTTCAAAAAAATAAATAAATAAATTATGAATTTAGATATATGATTTCAGTGTACGTCTTAAGATTTCACTCTTAATCAAAATCCTTGGTTATATTTTTTGGAACTATATTACGAAAAAAAATCTCTTTAAAATTTATCATGATATTTTCTATCTAAAAATATTCTTTCCTTTAAAATTCCTTAAAAGTCTTAAATTTCTTCATTCAGTTTTTTTTTCCAGTTGATAGAGAGTTTGATATCTTAAGGTTTAAGAGAACTTTTAGGAGAATTTAACTCAAAATAGTAAAAATTCTAGAGGGTAGAATTTCTTTAATAATTTATTCCACAAGTAGAATTGTATAGTATTTTAAAAGAAATATTTAATTATAAATCAAAGATAAATATTTTTTGAGTCAATTTTTATTTTAATTCTCAAAAAATTATATATGTATTAAATAAAAATTAAATAAACTAAATATCAAAGCAATACTGGAATGTATAGAGGTTTTTTTGAAGATGAAATTCAATTTATATTAAGGAATTTAATATTAAAGATATTTATATAAAAGATAAGATTTAAAATATTGGTGGAATAAAATCCTCCCATTGAAATTTGTTAAATTTTAAATATAATGTGCGTTTTAAGTATATTTAAAAGAAAGAAAATATATTTTAAAAATATTGAATGAAATATTATCGGATATTAAAAAAAAAAATAATTTTCAAAATAATATTGGAAAATTATTTAAAGAGTTTTTACTTAAAATGTTAAGAAATAAAAAAAGATAAGTTGATATAGTCAGTTTACAATCAGAGTTTTGGAAATTGACCAGAAGGTGATTCAGTTTAACGCGACTTTGATGGCCATCCCGATGAGGTGCACTGCATTCGAAAGATTGCATGGCTCGTTATCCTCACTAAACAGCTTATTGTAAGCGCGATCCGAAAATTAAACAATACTGTTAGGCGTAAATGCGATTTGTAATTAATCGACCAGGTGGGTCAATTAGGCGTAATGATGGCGCCTAAGCCGCTCAATCACGGATTGATCATTGGGGACCCGAAACCCCGGGGAATTTTGACATTTTGTTAGGCCAATCTTCTATAATATTGTAAACACCGGATAATGATCCTAGACTATTCCATAAAAGCTTTTGTCAAACTGCGAATCCCATTATTGATGCGATGATATAATGCCAGCCATTTTTACGAAAATGTTGTATTTTGCTGGGATTACACACATATTGTTCGGTTGAAACAAGAGACCACAAAATCATATTATAAACAAAATAATCGTGAACTGGCCAATATGAAAGTTAAACATTGAATTAAAAATCTCAATCAAAAATTGCCCCCTCCCCCCCGGCCCTCTCCCCTCTATCACTAACACAAGTGGCAAATGCCGATTCTTAATAATTGGTCAGCTAGTTAACCAATTTAATTATAGATGAAATGCGTTCATTAAATTAAATGAGACTAGAATATGGAGGGTAATTAAAACATTACCGTTGTACTATAGACATTGAATAAATCTCTCGACATATGTTTGAACATGGCCTAGTAGGGACATATAACATTATCACTATTTGGTTTGTGGTTACTATAGCGAACATAATGTGTATTTCAAGTACAAATGCATCCGAGTAACATCATAATTCAATATTCTAATCATCTAATAACAGATCATAATAATGTTGATTTTATTTTATTAATTAAATTAAAATGTAACGACATTTGTAATCCTCAGTTAATAAAAAAGAAATAAATAAGTGGATTATATGTATATTTACATTCGGGATTATAAAGCAAAACAATGAATTAATTAAATATTTAATATTAGATTTTTTTTTTAATGTCAGTAGGAGGTAAAAAGACAACGAGCCCAACTCGTGATGGTTTCTCTTTCTTTTACTTTTTTTATTCTTCTATTTGTCAAATCAGTGGGGGAGTATGTTGACGGAGGGTGCGCTTTATGTTGTTGTTTTTTCAACCGAGCGTTGGATGTTGATGTTGGCGGGCGGTGAGTGGTTTTCTGCCGTCAAACTAACGCCGTTTCGTACGGACCTTTCTGACATCGGGAAAATCGTCCTCGTGGTTTTAAACAGATCCACAATCGGATTTTGACAGTTGTAGAAACAGACGGCCTGCGCATTTGGGGGCAACAGGCGGCAGCGGCAACGTGCGCGCCGGCCTCCATTCCAATTCATGAATTGGGTGCGTAGTAACATTACGCGGGGGCGTCTCGCTCCCTTCTCACTTCTCTCTCTCTCTCCAGAGACAGTCATTCACTCGCAGATAAAACCCGTGGACCATTTCGAAAAGGGGGAAATCCGTTTTCCAGCCGTTTTCACACACAACTATAGAAAAAGACAGAGAACACCTGTTGTTGTTTGTATTCGTCACAATTGTACAAATGCACATTATTCTGTCAACACTGGATCATCCACATTATTATCCCCGCTTTAAACACTTGGCTTTGTGTGTGGCGACAATCATAAGTCAAAATAATTATAATCGTGGCAGCATCACTTGATGGAGCAGTTTAATCATTTTGGCATGGTATACTTCTGCTGTATATTCACCTTTACGAGTGGGCTCGTTTTAAATTATTATAAATAAAATAATAAATAAATCCTCTGTTTAAGACTTTGTTTTTTATTTCTTAAAATCAGAGAATTCCATTTATTATATCAAACATAGTATGAATTAAAAACTTTGTTTATAAGATAATTTTGTTTATAGATAGATAAATTGAAAATGAAATTTTTAACATTAAAGATGGCATGTAGTTATCGATTGTTTAAGTGACGAAGGCCCTATTTTAATGGTTAGTTAGGATTGCTCAAGCGGTAGTCAGCTGATGAGACAAAGCCGTCGGGGGACGTTAAAGGGACGGGGACTCGCGACTCACGTATGTTGTTGTCAATTGTGACCAATCTATTAGGGGATAGGGGACGGATGGGGAGTAAGTAGTGGGCTTGACGCGGAAGAGCACTGGGGCAGAAGTAGTGCTTACGATGAGCGTCATTGGACCAAAAGGGCTTAAAAACCAAGCCGCCCCGGCCCTGTCTAAATGGCAGGGTTGTCATCGGCCGGGGCGGCCGGGTGCCGGGTGGGCGCAGGTACGTACCTGGCAGTGGTGCAGTCACGATAGAGTACGTCGAAGTCCTTGCAGGAGAGTAGTTTGCACCTGTTGACACCGGGCTGGATGGCACCAAGGCCGCGAAGGATGCGCACCTGCTCGACATTGCACACAAGAGGTACGATGTCAAGACGTTTGAGCTTGGTGTAGACGGTATGTAGACCGCCGACCAAATGTTTGAGGAAGAGCTCGAAGGCTTGCGGCAAGCAAAGCATGGTGTCGCCGGCAATGATGAATGCAGCCACTTTTTGGCCACGATAGTCGACAAGCTTGCACTCGTTAGCGGTGGGATCTGATGTTGAGATGGGCGGTGGACTGTTATAAGAACGTGGTGGCGGTGCTGCATGATGTGCTGCAGCCATGAGTTCAAGCGGTGAATGATGTAGCATCCCGCCGCCTAGCGAATTGAGTAAACCAAGACCAGGTGGTGGCAACGGTGGCATCACTGACTGTGCTACACGTCCTGGTAGTACACCGGGTAGACTACTTGGTGTTGACGCGGGTGGTGGACTTTGTCCTGCGGCACCCAACGCCGCCGTCGGTGGAGGCGGAGGACTTGGGCTTACTGGTCCACTACGTTGTACCATACTAATAGGACTTGGTGCACCAGCACCGGCACCAGTACCAGGGCCCGGTGACGGGGCCTGAGGCGGTTTCACAACCACCGGCGATCCGTGTGATGAATTGCTGCTATGTTCGCTCTGGCTCGAGCAGTTGTCCATGACCGAGTCCATACCGTATACAAATGGGGCGCGGCTCACAATCACTACTGACTGGCAGTAGCCACCATACCGTCGTTTGTAATCGGCGCGAGAGACAACACGAGAGTTTGCGAACAACAGACCACGGGACCACTACTAGCTATGTCCGATTGTCTGTCTGTCTGCTAACACAATAAGTGCCGAGATAGAGATACCTTTGGTGAGGGGCGGCACTGTAAAGCATAGGAGTAGGGAGTGGGGAGGCCCAAGCGCGGGACCTCGTGCTCGGAGAGCACGCGGCGGCAAACGCTGCAATGGGAGCAAAAGGTGTTGGGGGAGAGGTCGGAGCGCGCACCACGATGCTGATTGGTCGTAGGCTGAGCCGCTCCACTCCCATTCGTCGAACCTCGTTCACTTCTCCTAAGTTTTCACCAGAAGGTAAACGCCTCAATCCTTCCTACTTAACAGAAACACGCTGCACAATAAGAAACTATTATCAATCATTCCGAGTTCAAAACCAGCGCTGCCGATCCGAACACCCAGCTCCAGTTTTATTCTCATTTTCCTCCTCCCCTATTTTCTCTCTCTCCCTTCCTCGTTCCCTGTCTCAAAAAGTTCACCTCTCTCACAAATTTTAATAAATAAATATATTCTCTCTTTTCACTTGATCTATTCGGACAATGATAATAAAATATTTATTGATTTATATATTAATACATACAAACACCTATTACCAATTAAGATACCTAAACAAATAGATACTATAAATCAAGAGGGTGGGTGGCATACATATATATCTCTATATAAGCTGGGAATATGGGCAATTGGAGCAGACCTTCATGCAAGCAATCAGCTGACGAGGGGAGCTGATGGGGCCCGGCTGACGCAACATGTCGAGCCGGAGTCAATACTTGTAATAAGAGGAGAGCTGAGGATGAGGATGAGGATGAGGACCAAGATGAGAATCGGCCCTGGCCTCTATCTGCCCCCAAAGAACCCATCTTTGAAGCTAATAAAAGGGTGCAACCCTAGGCAACGAGGAGCGCTCCTGGCGCTGCCATCTGGTGGCGTCTCTCTCAACCACCAAATAAAAATATTTTTTTTTTTAATATCACAAAAAATATAATAATATTAAGAAAGTTTTTCAGATAGTCAAATAAAGAAAAATTTGGTTATTTATATTAAATTTTATTTTTAATCGTTGTTTACTTTTCTATCGATTCTCTCGTACTTCAAAAGGATGTTAATTCTTACAAAGAATCAACCATGATCTCAAAAAATCTTTTTTTTTGAAATAATTATTTTTTATAGTAATTATGATTTATTTGGAATAGGTGGAGGTTTTCAAATAAAGCAGAAACAAATATTATAGATCTGAACCAAAATTAATTTTAATATGAAATTTTAAAAAATCTTAGTCTTTGTTCTTTGTCTGATTTTATCTCCATTATACAATAATTTAATATAATTAAAAATTAATAATGATATTTTATTTGTTTTCTTATTAAGGAATTAAATTATTTTAAAATTATGGGAAATAAAAGAAACAAAATAGAGTATAGGTCTATAATTAACTACGAGACAAGATTTGATATGCTTAGTGGTTGGTGTGCGGGTTTCTATTTAGATGTATTAATTAACCGATGGCTTTGACATTTTATAAAAGAAATTAATATTAAATTGTTTTCAAATTATATGTAAACAAAATATTAATTATACTAAAAAGTTATTTAAAAGATAAATATCCTTTAGTTATTATTTATTGATTTTTTGGAGTGTATTTGAAGATATGGGAAATAAATAATGGGGTAGATTATATAAAATTATTCATTGATAAATTAATTTTTTTTTTTAATTTAAAAATTTTAAAAGAAAAATGTTCATCGACAAAAATGTTATAATTATTATTAGAGTTCTTGAATTCATATAGAGGTAGATTCAAGAGCTTGTGAAGGTTACAATCATGAGAGAGATCCACCATACTTCAGTTCTAAAAAATCTGGTGTGAGTAAACGCACACCACAACTTCCTCTTACTTAAGGTAAGAAAAGCTGAGTGGTGTGCTGTCACAGGAGATTTTTTGACCTAGGAAGCCTCATCTCTTAATAGAACAATTTAATCAATATCATAGAGAGTAGTTTACGAGAAAATAACAACAAACCCAAAAACATATAAGAGTAAAGTGGGCCCTTTGGGGAGGAGAGGGACTACATTTCATTGCAATCAAAATCCTTAGAGCGAATTTTGAGGAAATCGAAAAAAACTAAAAAAGTACTTCAGTAAAACACTCTGTTGGCCGATTATATTGAAAAGCTTCGTGATGCAAGCGACGAGAGTTAAATATAAGCCTCGTAAGTTTTTTCGTTTTTGAGAAATCTTGTTCACGCACAGACAGACAGACCATTTTGCGAGGCTCATTTTTTTAGATATACGAGATCTCAAAACGTGTATTCCATTGAAATCTCGACATAAATTTTTTTGCGATTGCAATACTATGTAACTATATTGTTACATATATAGGTAAGAGAAAGTAAAAAGGGACGATAAAGTTTTTAGAATAAAATAATTGGAAAAAATTTCCATGAGCAAAAAAATTTCGAACAAAATTTTAGTTTTAAAAATTGGGGCCTTCAAATCTTAAATCCGCTCTTCTTTATTTTAATCAATATCTTTGGAAAGGCCTAGGGCCGGGACTCATGAAAATTCCAAAAAAAATAAAATAATAAAAAATTTATAACATGTTATAAATGATGATAAAAGAATAAGTAAAAAAATCGAAAAAAAAAGTTCAAATAGAATTTAGAAAAAGAAAATATTGTTAAAAAAAAAAGTATCGAACTCAATCTAAATATTGAATATAAAAAATTCTATCTAAACTTCTGCCTCCCTAACAAAGATTCTTGCCGCCATTTCGCTAATCCATCACCTAAAAATTTTGTTGCTCTTGTCGATTTCTGATGATAGATAAACAATATCTAATTGCAGCCAGTGTTTTTTATATCAATATGAATTTCTGTAGTAAACATTAAAATTTTTTTTAGAATTTTCGAGTTCATATGAATCAGATATAAATAAATAAATGTCTTGAAGCGGCCAATACATTCACAAGAAAATATTTTATTAAAATTTAAAATTTTTGAATAATATCCATAAAATTTAATTTCCCTGAATAATTACAATTTTTAAGAGAAGATATGGAGGAAGATCTTAGTATTATTAAAGAAATTAATACAGCCCAAAATTTTTATTATACCTTGCAGACGTTTCTGAGACGGGAGAAGGTTCCTAAATTTTTTTTAAGAACTTTTCCTGAGGATAGATGAAGTTTAGTTGACAAGGTATAATAAAAATTTTGGGCTGAAAGAAGTCCTTTTTTTGTCTTCATTTCCTTCATAAAATTTTTAATTTATAAAGTTTTATGGGATCAATGGGGGAGAGGGGGGGGGGGAGCCCTCTTTCCTATGCCACTGGCTACATATATAACTTTAGTAGTACACTACATTTTATTAATACTAAGAGAGAAAAAGAATTCCGCCCCACTAATGCCATCTATGAGTCATTCCCAGGACTTGTAAAATCGTTTTAATTCCCTATTATTTATTTATGTTATATTTATATATGAAAAAATGTTAATAATTTTTTATAATTAACTCTTTTATTGTAATCAATTTCCTTAATTATTTTTGAAGATGATTAAAACTTTTTATATAATTTAAGGAAATAAATTTTTTAGAAAGAACCATATCTTGTAGATAAGATTAAAGAAGATAAGTTATACTTTATATTTCAAATGAACAACTCACTAATGGATTTTTTGATTAATTGCTGCAAATCTCCTCTAGCGGACCACGCATGCGAATTGTTAAATCTCCCTAGAAATTTATAAATGAGTATGAGTGCTCTGCTCTTGAAGAGCTCTTATCGAAAAATAATTTGTCATTTGAGTTGCCTACCAGTAAGCCAAACAAGAACGAATTAATACACTCCATTGTATTAATATATATACCCTTTCTTTCTTTAAACACACACAAAACACCAATTTGTAAAATAAGGCCAAATGAATTTTCATTTAAGGAAAAATATGAAAAAAAAAAAAAAGAAAGAAAAAATGAAAGTTCGAGCCGGAAATTTTAAGAGCCCTCCTACAGAAATCCAGAACACTATTTTTATTTTCATAAATGAAATTTAAGCTCAAAAATTTTTTTAAAGAAGAGAGATACTTTAAATTTTATATTTTTAGACACTGTTTATACTTTATAGACTAGATTCTAAAACGTTTTACTTAACAAAAATTATTTATTTGTATTAATAATATTAAAGGATAGAATCGATAGAATGAGCTTGTCAAATTAAATTGTAAAATATCTGGGAAAAAAACATTCAAAAGAAAAATAAAACGAAAAATAACAAATAAATTTAGATGGAGCTAGGATTATTATACACCTATGTGGCATTAGAAAAAGAATAGGCCAGCCGGTCTGAATGTATGAGGTCCGAGGAATGAAGAAAAAACTGGCAAAGAAGAGAGACAAGTGTCACTTCTTTTGTCACTGCATGAATTCACTAGGATGTATAGAGGAAGAGTATTGGTTAATCAGCAAGAGGTTTTATTTGAATGAATGGTGACTGTTTAATATTATTTGAAGTATCGAAGCGTTATATTGATTCCTAGTAAATTTCCAACTAATTTCTATTGAATATGTGCGCATTATAATTATATTATTGATATAAGCTGTAATGTACAGTAAAAAGATTTAATAATAATTTATATTCATCAAATATTTTAAAATTAAAATTAAAGATATATGAGAGTTATGACATTTTAAACATAGTATATAGTAACTTATGACAGAGACAATAAAATTTGTATATTAATGTTTATTTTCAAGCTGGAGAAACAGTCACAAGAGAAATTTAAAAATTTGTTGTGAATAGAAGAAAATTTAAATTTTTTATTTATTTATTTTAATGTATTTAATAATTTTTTTATAAAAGAATTATTTTCAAAATAAGTTTTTTAAAAATAGTAAACTATAATTTTTTTTAATTTTTTTCATCTGAGGTCATATAGATTTTAAACAATTCAATTATTTGTTATTTCCGATACAATTATCCAGATATATTTATTTAAACCAATTGGCAAAGTCAATCAGAGGATGAGATGGGGGGGGTAGATGTGGGTCTCACAATTTTAGAGACTTCAACTGGGCTAGATAAAAACTGTGTCAGGAGCTATTAAGAGGACGGGCAAAACTCCACATTAATTACCAGATAGAGCATATTTTAGATTATTCCGAAATAAGAACTGAATTTGCTAATGTTCGCGCGTAAACGTTCTGTGAAATAATTGAATAAATATTAAATAATAATGATTTTATTTTCTTGCCCACAATTTTATTTTAAATTTTGAAAACTCATTTGTAGGAAATTATTAATTATTAAATTATTAAAATTTAAAAATAAAATTATTGATTTTTTCTGGTCTATGGTTATTAATTCTAATGGAATTTGTGATTTGACCATTTTCAAGATATCTGAGTAATAAAAGAGAAGTATTTATTAATACCACATAGCAATTTTCTTGGATCTTATTCATTAAATATAATTTTTTTATTTTCTTAATATGTCATCGTAAAATAAACAAAGGGAGAAGTAGCTCGATTATCCGGCGAGTGTGTTAAGAGCAGCAGGTGATTAGGTGCGGGCAGCAGGCTTCTTCCAATTTAAAGATCGCCCTGGGCGGCGAAATGGATACGCCATTTACATGGGCCGGGCCGAGATTTATTCCTGGTCGGTGTTAATGAAGTGGTGAGTGGCAAGGTGTGGAGTGGCGTGGGCGGCTACTGCCCTGGGCGACATCGCCATTGCAGCTACTACACTAACTCCAACTTTTAACTGCATCTCAATCTAGTATCCATGCAGGGGCCAAACAAAAACTCTTAATTCAATGACTATCAACAATGGACGAGAATATTGTTAATATAATCAGTAAACCTACTCCTATATATATATATATATATATATATATATATATGATTATGAATATAATCTTCGATTTATCGAAATTCTTATTGTAGATTCGCAAGCAGCGTTCTATATGAATCATTGTTCACATATTTTTTATTATTCTATCAATGAATATAAATTAAACCCAAAAACTATCGAGATGTAATGCTGGTTTTTGGCAACGAAGAGAGAGAGGCAGAGGCTCAGAAATAAAGAATTAAGTAGTATCGATTTCCTTAATCAATAAAATAAATTACAATAATATAAATCTAAATCTCTGGTAGGGCAGAAAGTGAAGCCAAGCTAAAGGAATAAGAAAAAATATTGTTTTTAGTCCAAACAAAAATCGATATAAAGCTTTATTACTTCAAAAATGAAATTAAAAAGGCAGTTAATCCAGTGCCTTCCTGTTGTAAATATATTTTTGGACCATACATTCCTTTAAAAACAAAAGTTTTAAAAGTTTCTTTATTATCTTTAATTTTTGTTTTTACCTATTAACTACAAAACAAGCGCACATGTTTCAAGAGGATGAGGAGTAGAGGAGAGGCGAATGGGGGGGGGGACGAACCGCGCGGCTAGTAAATTAAAACTTTGCTAAGAGGTTGTTTTTATAATACCAAAGGGTCAGAACTTGACATGGACTTTATCTTAATTCTTTTTAAAAGTCTTTTGGCTGCTGAAATAGTGGCATGATTAGGAGGATCACGTAACTCCAGATGATGCAATTAAAAAAATTAATTAATTAATAAATCTTAAAAAAATCGTGAACTGGATTTGCTCCATGGATTCAATTGAATTTTTAAGTTATTACAAGAAATAAATCTCACGGCACCTGTTTGGAAATTCAGCTAAGCCTCTAAACAATCGGAGTTCTAAATAGAATTAAAAAGGACTTAGATTTCATGCTAGTAAAAAAATCCTGCCAAATCTTTCATTTATATTTATAAAACGCTTTTATTTTTTTAATAAAATTGTGACATACTGTGTATAATAATTTCCAATAGAGAATTTTTTTAAATTAATGCCTCATTTTACGCGGAGACAATTTATTCTACTTTCTACTTTCTTCTATTTAAATATATGATTTAATATGATATAAAATATTGCGATAGCCCAAAAACTTTATGCTAAGAAATACAAGGTTTAACCAAAAAAGACCATTTTCAGAAAGCAGTGTCTTTTTATAGTGTGTGTGAAGAAAATATTTCAAAACGAAAAAAACAAAATGATAATTTATACAAATGGGGTTCGTTTTTTCTTGCTGGAAAGTAAGCAACCCAAATGACCAACTCATTAATGGATTTTTAGTTTAATTGCTCCTCTAGAGAGGATCACTCATGTTTAGTTGTTAAATCTCGCTAGAAATTAACAAGTAGTGGTCCTTTCTAGATGACTTGAAAAATCCATTTGTGAGTTGGTCATTTGGGATGCCTACCTTCAAGCAAGGTAAAACGAACGAATTTTTAATGTATAGTTAGTATACATGAAGATGCTAAAAAAGAATTGATTTTAAATATTTATATATTTTAAATATAAATAAATTTTTAGAAAAAATACAAAATGTAAGGACATTCGAGTAGCTAGACATCTTTCTATGATGAAATCCAATTAGACGTTTGATATCTTCTTTGAAAATTTTGAATCAATAGTTGAAAAAAGGATGAGCTTCATGCCAAATAAAAAATCTTGACGATTTGATAAAAGAAAAAAAAAGGATGAGCTTCATGCTCAAACCTTTTTTTTTATCTACACATAAAATGCATTTTTTGTACTTTCAGAAAAGTTGCAAAATTGCAACAAAAAATTTATTCAATCCCTCCAATATTCAATAAATTTGGGTTTCTAAGCTAAGTTAAGGACCTATAATAAGTTTTGCCTTTTGTATTCCAGGTGGGTGATACCCACCCCTTGTCCTTTTAATATTCTCTAATCTAAAAGAAAGAATTTCAATTTTGGCCGAAATAATTGTATAAAATAAATTTTTTCCGAAAAAAAAACTTTTTGTATTTTCATTGGACTCTTCATTCAAACAGAAAGATATCCGAACTGAACTGAGTACTAAAGAAGGGCCCCTACCTAAACCTAATAATCATTAGATCGATATAATGTGTTATGTACTCTCCACAATAGGATCTTCTCTAATCCCTTGTTGTTCGGAATCAACCTGTTTGGAATCAAAATCCAATGAAACATAATAAATTTTAATTTAGAGCTCCCTCGAAGCAAAAAACTCATTCTTTGCTCTTCTCTCTAGACTACCTAACAGGAGAATAGAGTTTGGTTTCTAGCGAGAGGAGCTCCGAATGAGTTTTTGTTTACAGCTCCAAATTCATTCAAAATCAGATTATATAAATGAACATAGGCAAAAAAAAATATGTATTTTTTTATCAACTATTAAGCACAGATGGCAAGTTCGGAGAAATAAGCCTGGGAGAGACTCCGGTTATTAATAATTATTGGGTATTAGTTTACATTTAAAAAATTATGTTTAAATGACATCTTTATGCGAAAAAAATTTTGAAAATCTTTTATTATTTATATAAAATATTTTCATAAAGCTTTGATCAGAGATTCAAAACCAGCACTAAGAGACATTGTTGGAATATCACTGGCGGAAGCTTAGAGAGTGATTTGGGGTTAAAATACCCATTCACGAGTAAAAATTTTAAAAAATATTCGGAGAGATTTTGTATTATCAATGATAAAATTACGAGTATTGATAAAATGAAATTCAAAATTTTTCCACACAGTAAAAATCTTTAACAAGTTCAGGTAATGACTGGCACATACCAAGCTTTAAGTATTTATTTGTCAAAATCATAAAATTAATTGTTATATTTAGCTATTTGTTAAATATTTTTAATAAAAGAATAGAAAAAAATGAAACTAAAAAATAGGATCCAAAAATTCATCGCAGAAATAATTTTGAAAAACCCTCTCTCCATGTATAAACCACCACCAGTGTTAAAAATAAATAAAAATAGGTGACTCAGATTGAAAAATCTAAATTTAAAGACTAATTAAAATGACCTATCATTATTAAATAAATACTTAATTTTTGCGGTTTGATAATTTATTTGTTTAAAATATTTCGTTTAAGTCTTTATTGAATTTTTATAATGGAAAAAAATTTTCTGCAAATTTTAGAAAATATAATTTGAATGAAAATTATGAATTAAATTTGTTGCGTGAAGAAGACAAGAGAAAGAATGGCCTAAACGTTGTATTTTATTTTTTTATTTTATCACACAAATAAATTAACATACCTATTTGATTATATTATTATTTGTACTATTAATTAAGTTGGTATGGAAAAATAATTATTTAAAGAATAGTATTATATGATATTTTCCAAATAACGTAATTATTAAATGGGTTTGTATTTTAAATTTCTATCATGAAACTAAAAATTTAATTTTTTTTTTCCGTTGAAAGTTCATTATCAATATTAATGGAAGTCAATCAAATAAAAACAGAAGAAATTTATTTAAATATTTTTTGTTTATTTGGCTGCATTCCATCACTCTTGGTATCTTCTATTTTTTAATTTATTTAAAATTAAATTAAGAGAACGTTTAAACGTTTTCAATTGTTATGGCCTATATAAATAAATTGAAAAAAAAAAATGGGCACCTGCAAACTATCATTTATTAATATAAATAAATGATCAATTTAGTGCAAAAATGAATTTTAAACTTGGAATCTAACAGTTAAAAACATTCCTATGTAAGAGACAAAATAATAAACTGATATAGTTCATTGTGAATATAAACAGGCATTTATAAAATTTTTATTCATTTGTTTTAAATAACTATTATATTTTTCCATGTGTTATTGTTAAATGTTAAATGTGTACCAAAAAGCAACAATTCCCTCGTTGTCCAGCGAATCGCTCTTAAATAAAAAAAAAATGTTGTGTATGCCCTAATATCCCCTCTCCCGACCAACCCTCCAAACAGTAAGTCTCATTCCTATCCACAAATTGTGTGATAATGTACTACTCATTGTTTGATTACTAGAAGATCTTAAAAGAGAGCCAGACAGCTAGCTATAACATTTAGAATTATTGAAATATAAAACTTAAACAAGAATTAATTAAACTCTAAAAAAATTTTGTATAGTCTAATACTAATTTTTAATTAAATAATGTTAATAAAATAAACTAATAAAATAAGTGTTTGTATCTAAACTACTTTCCAAATTCATAAAAAAAAATTAACTAACTCAACTACCACTAAAAAAAGGCTGAAATCATAATGAATATTAATTTATTTTAATTTAAAGCTACAGCTTCAGGGAAATAATAAAAATGTTGGTCTGATGCTCGCTTTCATAAGAAACCTAAGCCATTTGGTTTCGTCTGTATGAAGAAATGGCCCGCAAGGGTTCCCATCATGGGGATCAAAACATATTTAAGGTTAAATGAAAGTAAAATCGGAGAGATAAAAAATTAAAAATACATTTTCAAATAGAATAATAATGACAAATGAAGGAATGGCTATAAAATTTTGTTTATTTATTATCGAATGAGGGAAGAGAGCTATTCGTGAAATAGGTTCTTTCATTTTCAGATTTATTTAAATCTGAGTCTCCTTAAAAAACGGTGTCTTACCTTTCGAAGTTTACCAAGTTGTCCTCAGGAAGGCTAAGAAAAAATAGAGATTAGATTAACATTAATTAATATTTTAATTACGAATATTACTAGCTAATATGGTTAATGTGAAATAAGTGGGGGTTTTTAAATAATCCCTTATGAGATTGTAAAGCAGCAATCGTTTTGTGATAATAGATTGCGAGGTATTACAATTAAATAAATAAAATAAATGAGTCTTTTATTTTGATTATGAATTTAGTTCATTTTCAAAATAAACGGATCATATTTATACACTCAAATAAAATCAATCATCTAAGAGTAAAAGGAGGCCTTAAGTTTCAAAATATAGCATTTAAATAAAGAAACCTACCTATTAGATGTCCCGAAGAATCTCACTCCTATATGAACCATCTTCAACATTGCCACTAACACTAAAACAATTTTAAAATAAATTTGAGAGTCAGAAAAAATATTATTTAATGAAAAAAATATTTAGTATTTTACCTTAAAGCGAAGCATGTATCCAAAAAATATTTTTTAGGGTATGTATTGACCATTTGGGAGTGTAGTCCAACCTCCCTGAGTATGTCCTTGTTTAACGTTTCACAACAATTGGAGTCGAACACTGAAACAATTTAAAAATAAGATTATTTGTTAATCAAAAATTAAAATATGCTTTGATCATCCTTCTCCGGCGGATATGCCATCCTGGTTCGAGTCCGGGACTTAGCAAATGTACTCAATTAAAACAATCATTTCGCACATAATATCTGAAACAAAAAATTGTAGGCCCATGGGCATTGTTTATTTTATTTAATAATAATATTTGATTGTAGCTAAAAATAATAAAAAAAAGTTTCGAAATTATGATAATTAAATAAACAAATTTTTTGCTTTAATTTATTTGTATAAAATAAAATCTTTCGGCTGATCATTTTATTACTTTCTTCAGGAAACATTTTTAATAAATAAGCACATATTTACAAAATCTATGGAAAATGTATATTTTTTATGATTGTCTTAAAATTGTTAACTGAACCAAGCAATAGAATGAAGGGCTGAAATGTTATATTTTATACAATTTAAAAAATTTTATAACTTATAAAAAGAGTAGGTTTAGGCATATAACAAATGGAAAATTTTTAATAAAAAAATTTTATTCTTTGATTGCTTTAAAAGAGTATTTGTCCCGCCCGTACTCCCCACCACCACCACCACCCACACTAAGTAAGTCAATATTCTTGAAGAGAGAAGAGAGCATACATAGAAACAAAATGTTTAATTAAGGATATAGAAATTAAAAAATGTTTTGGGTCTTAGGAAAAAGATTATATAAGAGAGCCACTAAAATATTTTTTAAAAAACCGACCTTAATAGTTTTGAAAATTTATTTGGTCCCTTTTGCGAAGGTTAAAGCTTTGGACTCAAGTGTGAAACTCATGTGAGACCTCAAGCTGTTCTCAGGAGATCCTGATTATATATATTTTTAGGGAAAGGGGGGGAGGGTTAATATTAGTTAATATTAATGAGAGGTAAGAGATATATAAGAAAATTTTTATATTTATTAAAAGCAATAAGAAGCTCGCCTATTTGGGTGCATTGCCCACCTCATTGTTTAAAACAAATATGAATAATAAATAAATAAAACGAAGGGTTCTTTATATGCTTTTCTAGTTCTATAAGATTCTTTACTTTAGTTAAAGAGATGAACATTTGAAAAAGTTGAACCCTAAAAAAAGAAAGAAAAATGTTTTTATATCAGATTGTTTTTAAAGAAAAAAAAAAAAAATATTAAAAAACTTTTTTTTTATTAAAAAAGAAAAGGAAATGAAAAGATAAAATTTTATTACTAATAATAAATTATGAAAAATTAAGTTAATAAGAATGAAAATCTGCGCAAGAGTAGTATTCATAATAATTCATTATAAAGATATTCAATTAAATTTTATAATTTCTTATCAACTCCTCCCCCATATCTATTTGTTAGTACTAAGGGAGGGGGGCAGGACGACTCTATTCTTAAGGCTTGCAGCTTTGAAAGATGCTCATATATGCATAATTATTTTATTTTAATGAAATGGGGGTCGCGATTAGATTCCCACCCGAGTCCCGTGTAAGGTCCTTGGTTGTTGGCTGATGCCATATTTGATTGGGTAATTTAGATTTTCACGATTACTTTTATTATAAATAAGACATTTTGTGTGACATTAATCGCAGTTTATTTTAGTAATTAATAATACAAAAAATCATTAATATGCAATAATTAATATATATTAATATCAAAATCAATAATTTTTTTTTATTATTCATTACTAAAATAAATCATGATTAATGCAAAAAAAAAAAAAAGTCTTTTATTCCATATTTTTTAATTGGTTTGTAAAAAAATTTCTATTTTTGTGAATTAAAATTTAAAGGAGAGAAATTAATAAATCTAGCACATGTCTTTATTAAATATAAACCAAGAAAAAGTACCTTAAAAGTGTTTATTGGAATAAATATATCTGTTTCAATTTAGAAATTAAATATTTTTCTTTTTTTTTAATATTTAGTCGATGGGTAATGTTTAAAGAAAGATTCAGTGAATATTTTATAATAAAGTTTTTAATGGACACATTTATTTATATTAAAATATTTAATTTAAAAGAATTAGCAAAATCATCGGACCGCTATTAAATTATTGTATAAAATACCTAACTTTTAAAGAGATCGAATTTTTTAAATAAATTATATTAATATTATAAGATAAATTAAATAAAATTGTCAGAGAGAATTTTTTATATTTTAAAAAAATTTCTCCCGATGCATCTGTAATGCCTCGAGGGGAACTTCTGGCGCAATCCAATAAAATTATTATTTGTATTATTAAACTCAAATTCAGAAACTTAATTTCCATGGGGGGGGGGGGGGGGACTACTTTTAATTTAAAACAGGGGTGCATT